>JARJHM010000740.1:0-157892 GCA_033356055.1 Carex pumila | reverse complement strand
CCTTTTTCTCGGTGAATAGTGTTTCAGCAGAATTCCGCGGTTTACGGTATTTCTGGCAGAAGAAATAAACCGCTCTCCGGTTAGTCCTGGTGGATAACCGATAGAGGTATCACACGTGTGATACTACGAGTCGATTCCTTCCTTGGTGTAGCTCTTCTCGCTTATTCTGCATTCCAACTGAGATTTGGAATTGAGGTATAAATTGTTATATTAATCTATTTAATTTGTAGATAGATTTAATGCTTTAGAAAATCAATTATGGAGTAGATCTGTAAATAAATTAAATGAGGTTTTGATGCCAAAGGAATACTGAAGGTGGACCGCCTTGGAAGGTTTCCTGACATACCTCGTTTAATTTTTAGCTTAACTTAACCGTAAAATTTTTGTTTTACACACTTCCGCTGTTAAGCTAAATCAATGGGTTTGAACCGTCAAAACCCCAACAGTATTATACCACCATTTCGCAAGGGTCAAGTATCTAGCCCATTGTCTCTACTTGTCAAATGTCATACAACGCAGATAATTCTCTAAGCATTGATTGACACGCTCCTTCTGACCATCTGTCTGAGGGTGATATGCTGTACTGAGATTGAGTTTAACTCCCATTCTTTTCATAAGTTCTCTCCAGAACTTGCTTGTGAATATCGGGTCTCGATCAGAAACAATATCTTAGGGCATGCCATGAAGCTTATATACGTAATCAAAGTAAGCCTGTGCTACATCAGCTGCTTTATAGGGGTGTGATAAGGCAATGAAATGGGCGTATTTTGTGAAACGGTCTACAACAACCATTATCACATCTTTGCCTTCTGATTTTGGTAAACCGGTGATAAAATCAAGGCCAACGCTAGGCCATGCATCTTTTGGAGTGGGCAGGGGCTGTAAGAGGCCCGGAGGATGAATGCGTTCTGGTTTGTTCAACTGGCACACATCGCATTCTTTAATGAACTGATGCACATCCTTCTTCATTCATGGCCAATAGAAAGACTTTTTGATCCTGTGGTACGTAGTTGTAATTCCTGAATGGCCACCCATGTTTGAAGCGTGAAATTCCCTCATAATTGTTTGCCTCCACTCTCCAGAACTTCCAACACAGATCCGGCCTTTATTTCTGATTAGTTGCTGGTATTGACTGTACGGGTTGTCACTAGTGGCATCTTATGGCAAATTCAGCTTTCCTTTGATATCTTCTATCCAATTGTCTTCCAAGTAGCTTGCTTGAATATCGGAAACCCACTGAGGTCGAATCTCACTAAGGAAATGCAAACCTGCGCAAATAAAAGAATTCCCATTTTGCCCCTCTTGTCTAGAGAGGGCATCAGTAACAAGATTTTCATTCCCCTTTTTATATTCAATGGTATAGTCTAACCCCAGTAGTTTACTTAGCCCCTTATGTTGGCTTGCAGTGTTGATTTTCTATTCTAATAAATATTTAAGGCTGGTATGATCAATTTTGATAATGAATTTGCTACCCGTTAAATAATGTCTCCATTTAGTGATGGCTGTTAGAAGTGCTAGAAATTCTTTTTTCAAAAATGCAATAGGTTTCTTGTTTTGAATTAAGACAGCACCTATACCATGATTACTAGCATCAGTTTCTACTACAAAGGTTTGATTAAAATCAGGTAAAGCAAGCACTGGAGCTTGTGTCATGGCTAATTTAAGTGTTTCAAAGGCCTCCTGTGCTTCCTTGGTCCACTGAAAGGCATTCTTTTTCAACAGCTTAGTTAGTGGTTTAGCAATGGTACCGTAGTTCTTAACAAATTTTCTGTAATACCCAGTTAAGCCTAAAAATCCTCTTAGTGCTTTAACATTACTTGGTGTTGGCCAATTGGACATAGCTTCTATTTTCTTTGGATCTGTTGCTACACCATTTTTTGAAATTATATGACCTAAGTACTCTAACTGCTCCACTGTTATATCACATTTGCTCCTTTTTAAAAACAGTTGGTTTTGCCTCAACACCTCAAAAGCCAATTTAACATGCTCTACATGCATCTCAAGGTCAATGTTATATATCAAAATGTCATCAAAGAATACTAGAATAAATTTTCTTAAATAAGGCTTGAAAATTGTGTTCATAAGTGCTTGGAATGATGCTGGTGCATTTGTTAAACCAAGAGGCATTACTCTAAATTCATAAAGGCTCTCATGTGTATGGAATGTTGTTTTATAAATATCCTCCTCATGCATCCTAATTTGATAGTAACCCAACCTTAAATCCAGTTTGGTAAATACCCTAGCATGTTTTAATTCATCTAAGAGATCATCAATAATTGGTATTGGATATTTGTTCTTAATGGTGTTTTCATTCAATTTTCTATAATCTACACACATCCTCCAAGAATTGTCATTCTTTTTGACTAGAAGGATGGGTGAGGAGTAAGGGCTACAAGATGGTTGAATGAAACAATTCTTAAGCAATTCTTCAATTATTTTGTCTATTTCAAGTTTCTGAAAATGAGAGAATCTATAATGCCTAAGATTAATTGGTTTAGAATCTGGTTTAAGAGGAATTCTATGGTCAATATCCCTTTTTGGTGGTAGTACAGTAGGTTCTACAAACAGATCAGCATATTCAGTCAGTTCTGGTATAAAAGAGGGGTGTACCTCCTTCTCTACCTGTTCCTCCATGTTGAAAATTTGTGCCAGTAATACATCGCCCTCCTCATGCTTTAACTTCAAGTGCCCCTTCCCTTGTTCAATGAGGGTGAGTAATCTCAATTTAGATTCTACATCTTCATCTTCTAGCTTGCTGAAGTTGCCATCCCTCTTCAATTTCATAGAGCCTTTATTCCAACCAACTAGAGTGGGACCCAACTTGGTTAACCAATTCATGCCAAGGAGGAGATCATGCCCCTGAACATCTAATACCCTCAAATTTGCACTAAACTCATGATTTTGTAAATAAAACTTGAGTTGTTTGCATATTTCATCAGTTTGCATCTTATGGCCATTTGCAACTCTTACTGTCAAGGGATTTGATTTGGTTAGTTCTAGATTCAGATTATGCACTAAGTTAGGGTGAATGAATGAGTGAGTGCTGCCACTGTCCATTAGTGCACAAGTGGGTATGGTACCAATTTTGCCTTTAAATGTCATTGAAGAATTATACTCACCATTGCACAAATTAACTATTGCTTGTTCCCCTTCCTCAAATTCAATAAAATCATCAAATTTCCCCTTTTGGCTGTCATTTACTAATTCTAGGTGATTTGGATCAGCATTGAGTTCTTCCTCAGCTTCTATGGCATTTAAAGACTTAATTTGACACTTATGCCCTTGGTGCCATTTTTTCCCACACTTAATGTTAGTTTGTAATAATCTAGAAGTCAATAATACGATAAATTATCATAAAGCTTTGTTCATGAATTGAATATTTATTTATATATCATTTTGTTGCCTTGAGTATTATTGAATTTATGGATCATTTCGAGTTCATGACTGAAATTGTGAAACTCCATAATATAGATGATATGTACTCTTAAAAAGTCACTGACCAAGATAATTAGCAGGAACACTAATTACCGCGATAAGGTTAGTATGTGGATTAAAAGATGGTTAAGTTTTACAAACCACCTGACACGAGATGTCATTTTAATCACATAGATACATGTTCTAAGAACATGGTATTTGACAGACCCCGAATGAAACATTAAATAGAATTGTGTTCGTGTCATTTATGTTTTCATTCAGTGTCACGTTCTACAGTATGATATATTTATCATTCCCACTAAGAAATATGTATGTGTGATTGTTATCTACCGTTGTTCGTAAAAAGCAGTCATAACGGTAGCATTCCCATATGTATAGCTTAGCTGAGAAAGTGATAGTCTACCAAAAGTACTATTTGCC
Organism: Carex pumila; assembly: GCA_033356055.1. Lineage (NCBI taxonomy): Eukaryota > Viridiplantae > Streptophyta > Magnoliopsida > Poales > Cyperaceae > Carex > Carex pumila. Next base: position 154,037 of record JARJHM010000740.1, on the reverse strand, counting down.
CCTCGTATTTTATACAAGCTATAGCATCACTGGGCCCCTTGATAGAGTAAGATTATCTGCTAGCGGTATAATTACAAGAGTAATTATATTTGATAATCTGCTCAAGATCAAGAAAAGATTCAGTTAGCAAGGATAACACACATCTACCTTGAAACTAATCTGATAGCTATGAGACAGAAGAACAGACACAAGTAAATTGTTTACTGGATCGTGATATTGTACAGTACAGCATCATCTGTGTAATTGGATGGTCATGATGTGTTGCCAGACGCCACCCATGATTATAGAAGTTAAAACAGTTTTAACTCTATTTACCAACATAACACAGATCCTATTGGGTCACACCATATAGGAGTTAATCGGAGAATCTTACTATGATTGATAATAAGATGGTTATAATTAATTATATGTGTTATAATTAAATTATAAATGTTATGTAAAAATAACAAGAAAAAATATTGGTTAATTTATAAACATGTGTGACACGTTGTATAAAAGTTAACCGGTTAATTTATAAATGTGCAGGACACTTTGTATAAATTACCGAAACAACAACCGCAAGAAAAATATATATAATTGTTCAGAATAATTATACGAATATTATTTGTATTTGGGCCGAGGGCATTCGGGTCTTTTCAGATTCGTCCTTATCCGCATGACATGTCATCGATCCTATCCAGATTACACGTCATCGATACTGAAACAAACAACCGCAGAAAAATATATATAATTGTTCAGAATAATTATACGAACATTATTTGTGTTTAGGCCGAGGGCATTCGGGTCTTTTCAGATTCGTCCTTATCCTATCCAGATGACACGTCATCGATCTTATCCACATGACATGTCATCCTTATCTATTATTGCATATCTTGTAAATAGGCCGAACTTGGAGGGCATTTTGGTATTTTGGCAACTGACCTTAAACCCTATAAATAGGGGTGGAGGGGTAGAGAGCAAAATCACTAATTCACACGTATCATTTCGTGCAGAATTGAATCGGTATTTTATCTCTTTCTCAGTTTCTCTCCCAAATAGTGTTTCGATTGAGAAAATAAAGTTATACGTAGTTGACGTATAATCTTGCGGGTTGTTATGGAGTATATTTAAATGATCGATGAATAGTGTTTTACCGAATTTCACGGTATGTCAGTTTTTCCCATTGATAAAACTGAGTAACCGAAAATTCGTGTTTACGAGTTTTCGTCTTTTCCCTGTGAATAGTGTTTTTGCATAATTCCGCGATTTATAGTATTTCTGGCAAAAGAAATAAACCGCTCTCTGGTTAGTCCTGGTGGATAACCGATAGAGGCATCAGACGTCTGATGCTCTGAGACGAGTCATTCCCAATGTCGCTCTTCTCGCTCGGTCTGCATTCCAACTGTGATTTGGAAACAAGGTATAAATATGTTATATTAATCTATTTAATTGGTAAGTAGATTAAAGTTTTAGAAATCAATCATGGAGTAAATCTGTAAAATGATTAAATTAGGTTTTGATGCCAAAGGAATACTGAAGGTGGACCGCCATGAAAAATTTCCTGACATATCCCGTTTAATCCTGAGCTTAAGTTGGCCGTAGAAATTTTTGTTCTACGGTCATTCCGCACCTTAAGCCTAAATGGGTTCCGATTAGCACCGCGAAACCCCAACACTTAAAACATAGCCCTAGCAATCTTTTCTGGTCTAAACTTAGGGTATTAGATGGTTTATTCATGATTCTAGGTACTTCAGGTTTGGCATTTAATCTTGGTATTACTAATCCTTTTTTCTTTCCATCTATTATCAGTTAAGGGGTAGGTGCTTCTATGCTGGTACTGTAAAGGCTTTACCACTGTACTAATCCTCTTAATGGTACTATCAATGGATAACTCTATTTGCCTAGCAAACCTAATTGCATCATTGACAGTGCTTGGATTAAACAATTCAATGGTGTGCCTTAATTCATCATTTAACCCACTTATGAAACCCTTAACATAAAAATCTTCACTGGTTATTTTTCTTTTATAAGTGAGCCTAGCCCTTGCTTGCAGGAAATTTGCAATGTACTCCTCTAGATCTCCAGATTGGTGAACTTTCTTGAATTCATCAACTGCATTGCCCGTGTTGTGAGCAAAGTAATTCAGCACTTCTTCTACCAGAATTGGCCATGGAGGTTGAGGATTGGAGACCTTGAAGCACCGGTACCAATCATCTGCTGGTCCTGTGAAGTGCATAGCCGCCATCCGTGATTTATACTCATCAGGCACCTGATACATATCAGAGTAGAAATTGTAGCAATCGACCCATGAATTAGGCTTAAGTCCTGTAAAAACCGGAAAATCAACTCGAGGAAGGTTGAATTTAGTAGTGCTGTGCTCAATCTGTTTTTTTTGCAGAAGAATTCCTTCCCTTCTTGAATTGCCGCTCTTGTCTTCATGTCTGTCATTATGGAATCCGGTGTTACTACTTCCAGGAGCAGTTGGAATCGTATTGCCATTCCGTCCTTGAAGCGCTGCTGGCAACTCTGCAAGCTGGTGACTGTTGGCTTGAGTCAATTCAATGAGTTGTCTGGAAGTGGCATCCATCTTCTTGTCTATTGTAGCAATCGCATGAGTGTTGTTGCTCGTCGCTTGAGTGCTGGCATTGAGCTGCTGTATCTGTGCTTCCAGCTGATTCTCCAAATGACTAAAACGGTCTTCTGCTTGCAAGAATCTAGAGGTCAATGTTGCTAAATCCATAGTTGTCTCGTCGTTGTTTGTGCTGCTGCGTGTTGTAATCGCATTGCTGGTTGTTTGATATTCTTGGCGATCGTATGTCTTCCTCCCAGATGCAATCTTTAGTGCTCTGATACCACCTGTAATGACGCTCAATCCAATTTGACATAATTAACACAAATTTTATTGATAAACTAAGAATTTGATTGAACTGGTAAAGAGTACAGAAGAATGACAGAACGTAAAGACTAGAAAAATTGTAAAGATCAAACAAAGAATTTCATAATCCCCATCCTTAGATTAATTATGTTTATATAAGCGAAGCTTCTTGAGCTGGAACCAATCTGATCCTTCGGTTGAATTGATTGATTGAATCCCTGCTTGCCATCTCAGCACCTATGTGAACTCTTCTCCTTCTAACACGCTGGGTCCACTACACAATGAGCATTTATTTGTTTAAATGCTTCAACGGTCAACTTCCCTACAAACCGGTCCCATTGTCAATGCTCCATCTGATTTAATTTCACTGATCGTTGCTATGCCTGAACTGCCCCGATCTCTTCTTTCTTCCCCGTTCTGTTTGACTAAGTCAAAATTGGCATGAATCCAACCCAATTCAGCCTCCGATCGTGACAGACTTTTTGGGAATTCTCAACCGTTCATATACATTCTGCACGAATCTTAAAGCTCAAATAATATTTGCATCTTGCGCTATCCCCAGATAGGCACCGGACACATCGGTCACACAAAAAGGTGAGATCGATATCTCAGAGAAAAATAATTAGATACAAATTGGGAAGAAATCTTCATATCAATCTTTCAATAATGAATTAGATACAGATTGGAAGAAATCTTCATATCAATCTTCATATTAATCGCGCGTGTATCGAGCATGTGTATTATTAAATCCTCCAAAGTCCAAATCCAATCCAAACATTATTAGTTGATTCACTTGCCAAAAGTGAGAACTGAGAATGCATGCACAGAAAGGAAATTAAAGAGATTGCTATAGGGGGAAGTCGTCAAATTATATGGTGAAAAGGAATGAGAAAAAGGAGAATGCATGGTTGGATTAATTAATTTATGGAATTCTCAAATTATACCGGCAAAATAATTCATTCTTGGATATAAACTTCTAATAGTCAATTGTAAAACAAACTGATGTTACAGTATGCTGCTTTCAATCCCTACTAAATTAGCTATTTCGTGCGTGGACAGTGGACTAAATTTATATTTTATCTATTTGATCTAGAAAGGTTGAATCAGATGTATATATCATAAGTTTGAGAGCAATTGATGCACCACACAATGAATAAAAATAAAAAAAACTATGGGAAATCAGAAATACCCTTTAATTTTTGGTCAAAACCAGATGGCATGGATCTCTACCAGTATCTTACCAGTATAACATCATATTTATTTTGATTGCCATTGGTTGTTGCCTAATTTAAAAACATATATCTGATAATATTTATTAATTATCTAATTAAAGAAGTAATGGGTGGATAGTTTAACTCCAATTAATCTCTTGCTAAATAAATTTTTCAATTTTACAATTGATTTGTATAAGGTTTATATTTGTATCTTATTTTTCAAGCATGAACGAACATATAAATTCGGTTAATTAAGTTGGGATCTTGTGGTAGCATATATGGAGAAAAGAAGGATCCGGACCTTAATTTCATCGTCATTTAATTGCAATGATATTTATTTCCTGTTCTATTTGGGCATTAATTATATCTAGATTCGGCTAAGATTTGCTTAATTATTTACAGATTGCATGTATATATTTTGTAGATTTAAATCATAGCCTTAATTATATTTCTTAAAAACGCAGAGACCTAATTCTATATAAACAAGAACAGTATAATGAAGAAGCAAATCAAATTTTAGCACCAAGCAAGCAAGCAAGCAAGCAAGCAAGCAACCAAATCCCCAAATTAAAATGAAGCTTGCTATCGTGAATGCAAATGGGTCTTCTCCATATGGTGCGTTCTACTTGGAAATTGATGAGAATTGTAGTGTTGGTGATATGAGATTGAAAATCAAGGGACTGACAGGAATTGGCGTGACAGCTCAAGCACTCTACTACAAGGGAATATCACTTGATAATAAACATCAGCTTCTTAGAGATCTTAGGATACAAGATGGCGACCACATTAGTTTAGCTGCCCTCCATGCCTCATAGCTCTACGCTCTACCAACGCCAAACACAAGTGATAACAAAATAATAACATTAATTCATTAATAAACGACCTATAGCTCAAATATAGTATTTGCTGTTATTAAGGAACTTTTTGTTATAACATCCTCAGCAACAATTAGAGCTCTTAGTTGGCAAATATCAATTCCTGAAATATATATATATATATATATATATTTATAAAGGTCATATTTAAGCTTCTCATTCTTCATTAATTTTTGAAATTTTCTTTTGACTTAATTTTGTCTCAATGTGTTGACTGATTTACTGATTCATTTAATTTGTGCTTCCATGGTGTCTTCATTGTTAACAAGTTAAGCATAAATGTAGAATAAATTCTACAGCACAAATAAATACAACTATTAATGTCATTTATGTCACATTTTCCACATGAAGATAAATAAAAATATATGGTATATTTATTTTATTTTGATGGAAACCAAAATCATGGAATAATTATGTCCATAAATTGTCAGCATCCATGTTATTTTTTAAAATCGAAGGCACATGAATACTAGAAAATATCCGTACATAACAGTTTATTTAATATTTGATCTCTAAATTGTTAAATTATCTAACTTATTGAAAATGCAAACATAAGTAAGATATAACTATAAAGATATCAATCTTTCTCATTATTGTTTTCTGGTGGTTTCATTTTTTTTCAAATAAATTGGGGGTATTTTTATGGCCTACTGACTGATATGCAAGAAAAAACAGAACTTTTGGATTTATAATGGACCCATTTCACTATTTCTCCTCAAATATCCCACAAACCTTTTTTGGGCCTAGTTTAAAATTAAAATAATTACACCAGACCAATAAGCTACACCATTATGCCACATCAAATCAAGAAACCTTCTCCCAGAAATACTGAAGGTAACAAGCTTTTGTCTCTTCGCTTTTTGACCGCCTTTCCCATCATGTCAAAGAGCCAAAGAGGCGAGAAATGTAACGCATTCTCCAATTGAATATCGCCACGTGGCCTCGTGCAGTGCAGTGTACCATTGCTCAGTTCGCACATGCTTTCCTTGACCTCTGTTCTTGCTTATTAGGTTCCTCTTTATTACACATTTAATTCACCTACTAGTCTACTACTACTACTCCCTCTCTATAAAATTATTTCATCCCAGGATCAGAGATTTTGTGCATTGTTTCTCTTATCTCTTCTCTCTTCTCTCTTCTTTGTAGAATCTCTCCTTAATTTCAATGGCTAGATTTTTAATTTTAGCATTGTTGTTCTGGTTTATTATATTCACTTGTGTTGCTTCCTCTGACCCTGAGGTGTGTTTCAATTTCACATGGCTTCTCTATATTTTTTCTTACTCACAAATGACAATGTTATATTTACTTTATTTTACATAGGTTGTAGGTGGAGTTGGGTATGACAGCCTCAGTGAGGAGCATGTGAAAGGTTCTCAGAAGGTAATTAATTAATTAAAGATAGATAGATAGATAGATAGATACACATTCTACTTGATTAATTACTACTAGGTTTTGAGTTGAGTTGACTAATATGTATATATATATTTTTTAATTTGTAGGGAAGAGATGGACAGGGAAGCCTGAGGACATCTCGTAAGTATATTACATTAACGTGTGCAACGGACTTTAATAAATTAAATGTAGCATAATCTTTTGTTGAGGAATATTGGTTGGTAAGAAGAAATTTTGTGTGTAGAGTGTCCTGGTGAATGCACAAGGCGGTGCTCGAGAACTCAATACCACAAGCCGTGCATATTCTTTTGCCAAAAATGTTGCCGAAAGTGCCTATGCGTGCCACCCGGCTTCTACGGCAACAAGCAGGTTTGCTCCTGCTACAACAATTGGAAGACCAAGCGCGGCGGTCCCAAGTGTCCCTAGCTAGATTTTCTTTCTTTCTTTCTTTCTTTCTTTCTTTCTTTCTTTTGGTATGTATTACCATTAGGCTTTACGGCATTAGCATATGATTATGATTATGTGGTATTATGATTATGTGGTATTATGATTATAGTAGGATTGTAGTTTAAGCTTATTAGTAAGTATTGGGACTTGGGAGCAGTTCATGGAAGCCATTTGGGCCTTTTTTTTCTTCTGGGCTAAATTGTGCTGTTTGCATTAAACTGCGGTTCTGTGATGGTCTGCAATGAATTAGCCCAATTTAATAGCAGAAGCCTCCACAGAACAGAACAGAAATAGTGCAATAGTGCAATAGTGCAATAGTGCAATAGTGTATTGGAGAACCCACTCGTAAAATTTGTGGTATCGGACTGGACCCAAGAACAAGAAGAAGCCTGTAGGGGCGGAGCGGTTCAGATGATTTAGTATGGATTTTGCTTCAATTTCTCTGATCCGATTCGGACCGTACCACCTCGACCAAACACTCAAACCGGACCAGCATTAGAAAAGAAAAATATTAACCAATCAAACAAAATCACAAAACTGCCAAAAAGTAAAAAAAAAAAGCGTTTTACACTAAAAGTAAACACGAGTCAATCACAAGCAAACAAAAAATGTTTTCGATGACAACCTCTTTCTATATTCCGAGACTTTGCTGATTTGATACCATAAATTAATTTAATGTTTTTTTTTTTTTTATTTTGGAGGAGACAACGAATTGTACAACTTGTGCGTATAATAGTGATTTGGACAAGATAGATATTCGGAAGGAAACTACTATTGTCTGCCTATTAGATGGCATGATTTGATTGCAAACCGTTCTATTATTCAGGTTCAATTTTTTATTTTTTACTTTTTTTTAAAAAAAAAAACCCACTATGTTTTATAAAATGAATATAGAAAGGAATAAGTTTACATTTTGAATTAATTCTTCTCAAAAGATCCGAGGACATCATATCCTCCGTAATACAAATCAAAGTAATGTTTGTAACTGCTTTTAAATCATCTTAAAAAATTCAAAAAATTAACTTAAAATATTTATTTTATGATAAATCTTCTTATTTCGGTTCACCTGAGCAAATTAAAATTTAGTTCGATTTGTTTGATTCTTTTTTATAAGTTTATTTCGATCAACTCGGTTGTATTTTTGAAAATTAAATAAAATTTTAATTTATCTATTTCATTTCGGTTTTAACTTACCCATACTGATAAACAACTCTATATGTAAGGTTTTCTTAAGATAAGTTTCTCATTTTTTCTTATAGTTTCATTTTCATTTTCATTTTCATTTTCTCTTCTTTTATATATATACTTTGTAAATCTCACCTAGGTTACTTCTGAAAACTTTAAAAAACATGTAACTAATTATCAGTAGCAAAGTAACATTAAATCAAAAATAGACAGTTATCTAATTCTGAAATTTAAAAATAGGATATAGGTTTATACATAATTAGATTATTGCTTACTTCCATAGAAATTTTTGTCTACTTTTGAATAACTCATAACTTGAATTAATTAATTTATAGCAGTCTATAACCTACTAGTGGTATTATCAAAAAAAGATAACATACTCTTCATAAAAATTATAACTGCTCCATGTCAATTACGGTTAATATGAACTTCACTCCTATTTTTTACTAAAAGAATTTAATAAAAGAAAAAAATTGTTAGCTAAGTCTATAAGCTATTATTAGATATCAGAAAGTAGAGTGAAAAAAAAACATGTCTGATTAACATATCGTAAGTTTGGTCTTGTATCGTATTTGCTATGATTAAGTTAATTTTTTACATGTTGTGTCGTACTGTGATTAAAATATCAAGGATGGTCACGGCACGTGAATGGTCACGTCACGTGAGTCACGCCGTGTCCAAACGTGTTATAACTCGCGTGACTATTTAATCATAATTTAGGTTTGTTTATTCAAAATTCATCATTTTCAAGATATAATGATTCTAATTACACGTGACTTGTGTGATTACATACCATACTGTAATTAGACTTTTTGCGTGTGGTATTATGTCATACCAATTTTTTTAAAATTAATCACAATACATAACTAACACTCATAACATACCATTATCCATTACGTGTCATCATCATACGATTCCACGACAGAATCGGCTCGACCGTGCTATCTTTTTCACTCTATCGGAAGTGCTAGTGATTTCCTACTGTTTATCACTTTGAGTTTCACAGGAATCAAATTGGCAGTTGCAAACTACTGGACAAAAATGTCCCTTTACAAGTGTCACACACATGAGTAGGGGATAAAGTACCGTACCTCATCTGCGTACCAATCAAATTAGGAAGGATAATTTATCACAGTTGAGACAAGATAAGACCCATTTTTTTTATTAATAGAAAATAAAATAATAAAATATCAAAAAAATATAGATTTTGAGTAAAAAGGGTTTAGTAAACCCGTTCAGCGGAACCGTTCTAATTATTCCGTTCAGGTTTAAGTATTAATTAATTTAATGACAATGCTAATTAAATTCAGTAGAAAGAGAAAAAAAAAAAATCCGGACGGTACAAGCAGACCTGTTCGGAGTAAAAAAAAAAAAAATTCCGGAAGGTATAATATAACCCGTCCAGAGTTAAAAAATAACTAAATATCACGGCTGATGTCATTAATGCAATTACAAGCAAGTCATGAATAGGAAAATAAGAGAAATATCATTACCTCGCCAACTGAAATTGGATTTTTGAAATCAGTTCCTGATCCTTTAATTTTTGACCATATTCCCATTGCATTATTGCTGGATTAGGAAAATAAAATAAAAGGAATCAAATTGCCATCAGTCAACATAGAGATTACAATATCATGGACACATATCCAAGTATCAAACCAAGCCATGGTAACACAAAAAGAATGAGAAAAACCAATTTAGAAATCATGAGCATGGGATAAGAAAAGAGATATGATAAATATCCACCATTGGTAATCTCCAAATTTTGCTGAAATATCTACTTGTGGCTCTACATCTGACAAATCACGAAATGTCGCCTGAAGAGAAGATTTCACTAAGCTCGCAAGTTGCTGCTTCACACTTTTTTTTAACGCCGGACGGGTTATATTATATTGTCTGGGATTTTCTGTTTTTTTTTTTACTCCTGACGGGTCTGCTTGGACTGTCCAGGTTTTTCTGTTTTTTTTTTCCTTTTTCGCTGAGTTTAGTTAGCGTCGTCATTAAATTAATTGATACTTAGACTCGGACGGGATAATTAGATCTGTCCTGCTTGACGGGTTTATTAAATCCGTTCTACTTATTTTTCGACAAAACCCAAAATTTATACCTTTTTTCAATATTTTATTATTTTATTTTCTATTAATAAAAAAATCCGCAAGATAAGAAGGAGAAACAATCAATATCTCCTTGAAACGTTAATAATGGCATGATTTGATTGCCACTCGCGATTCTTTAGTTGAGTTAGATTTTCCCTTCCTTTTAAAATATTTGTTTTAGGGTTGAGCCTCCATTTTTGAATTAGAGATTGATACAAAACCAATTTACTATTTGATGTGAGATTCAATTACACCATTATAGTGATGCATCTTAATACCATATGTTTACTAGTCATTTTACAATTTTAAAATTCAAAAAAATAATCGAAATCCTTCAACATGATCTCCATATTAAAATGTGCTTGGAAACAAAATTTTATATTTTTTTGAAAATTATTTACTATTTATGAAGAATTTTTGAAAATTATTAGTTTTTAATGATCCAGAATTATCTAAAAATAATAATTTTGTACAAATCTTAATAAATACTAAACAAACTTCAAAAAATATATAATTTGGTCTCCAAGCATATTTTAATATGGAGATCATGTTAAAGGGTTCGGATCAACTGTTTAAACTTTAAAATCACAAAAATAACTTATAAACACATGGTGTCAAGATATGTCATCATAAAATGATGTAATTGGATCCCTTATCTTATTATTTTTGTTTTATCTATACATATTTATAAATAAACTCCCTATCTGGATTTTAAATATGTAGTTTTTCACACAAAGAGTATATATTATATCTTAGTCGCTAAATTAGAAATTGATTCTTCTTGAATTAGCAATTTCAAAAAGAAAAAAATTCTTCTTGAATTAGAAATTTATAGAACCATTACTTTGAAAAGGTAACAATACTTTAATAATGTGTAAATATCATAGTAGCGTTTTGTCAGGAATAAAATTATTTTATGTGTCAATTTACAAAGTTTCTTAATGCTATTGCGCCAGAAAGCATTTTGATTAAAGCATTTACAAAGTTTTAATTCTGACAATCACCCAAAAACTTCCAATATTAAAAATACCCCATATAGCCTCCTTATTTCCATGGCCTAAAATTTGTTTAGTGTGCCATGTAGAAATGATGATCAAAATGAAGTAACAAAATTAAAAAAAATATATATCATTGTATGTTTTTCTATAAGCCTAGAAAATGACATTTCCCAAACTAGAAATAAAAGGAAGATAAGATGCCCACTAGTGTCCATTCATTACATCTCTAGTAAATATATTATCCCATTTAAAAGTACTTTTTCTTTGCAGTTGGCCGTTGCTTCTCTAGCCATGTTGGTTAAAAAAAAAAAAACTAGGGTTTGACTTTCATTAGTTATGGAAGCAAAATATTTTCTGTATGAGGTATGTGCATGATATGTAACTACTTTAATTATTATGCAAAAGCTAAATAAGCATTAAGCAGTATATAGGGAACCTACAGAGCACTAATTTTAGAAAGCTAATATATTGATACTTTCCCTATTATTATAACTGCTATCATTTTTAAGAATCCAACTTAATGACTTTATGAATCAGTTTAAAATAAGGGCTCACTTTGTTATTAGATGTTAATCAAGTGTTGAATAAAAAAATTTACTCACCAAGTCAAGAGAATTAGCGGTCATTTTTATTAATACCCCAAAAAAAAAATTTAATTGCCCCCTTGTTTGGTTTTTTTCCAAAACTGCCCCGACCGCTGGGACCACAGGCAGCCCAAAATACCAAGCAAAGCGTCCCTGTAGGCCACACACCCCTACCAAACCACCCCCTACAAGGGCAGGCCACACCTCTAGCAGACCGCTCGGGCCAGGGGCGGTCCATTAGGAACTAGACCGCCTGTGGTCCAAATGGTTCTCTTTTTTTTTTTTTTTTAGAGATATCTTAATAGAGAAAAGGTATCATCCCCCCACCTTCAGTCCCCCGATAATCCCCGCCGACTTTTTCACACGGTTTCAATCATTTTTAACGGTCCATCTCAAACTGCTTATTTAAAGCTTTTCCAATCCCTCTCTGTTCACTTTCACCTCTCAAAATTTAATTGCCAAATAAGAACGGAATTGTTTGTCCTTTTTACTTTTTTATATTAAAATAATATAAAGTTTATGGTTTGAGATGTTGAGTCAATATTTTAACATAAAATTTCATCATGACATTTTGTTTTTTTCACAGAACTGTTAACTAATTTGAAAGGTTGAGAAGTTTTTATGTTTACAGAATTTGTTGACAGAAATGAGAAGTTTTTATGTTGACAGAATTTGTTGAATTAGTTTACAGAATTAGTTGAATTAGTTTATAAGATTTAGTATTGATGTTTACAGAATTGAAAGTTTTATGTTTACAGGATTTGCTGAATTTGTTTACAGTATTTAGTATTGATGTTTACATAATTAGTTGAATTAGTTTACAGGATTTAGTATTGATGTTTACAGTATTAATGTTTACATAATTGAAAGTTTTATGTTGACATGATTTGTTGAATTAGTTTACAGAATTTAGTATTGATGTTTACAGAATTAGCTGGAAATTTTTTTTGAAAAAAACATTCGAATTCTTTTTTACATTTTTAAAAAATAAAATAAAATATTGAAAAATTTTAAAAATTGAATTTTTTTTTACTGGTTTATAGAATTAAACTAAACTATTTACAGAGTTATGTAGTAAGGTTAACAGAATTCAAAATAATTAAAAGTAGTATCTAGAAGGAGACAAAAAAATTTTGAAGAAAAAACTTTAAAAAAAAAAAGTTTTAATTTGAAAAAAAAAATTTGAAAATTTTTTTTGACAAAAAATTCCGAAAATAAATTTTGGAAAATACAAATTTTGAAAATAAAGTTTTGAAAAAAAATTTGAAAAAAAAAACTCGAATATTTTTTACATATTTCTGTTTACAAACTTTTAATGTAGTCATTGTTAGTTTTTAGCTTTGAAAAGCTGTTTATAGAATTACATAATTTTGTTTACATTATTACTTTGTCATAGTTATAGGATTACAGCATTTTGTTTACAGGATTACTTTTATATAGTTACAGTATTGGATTACTATTGTGATTATAGTTTGGACACTTGCAGGATAATTTTTAAAGAGTGTGCAAGTAGTGATTTGTATGATGTAAAATTGTTGTAATTTTTTTTTCTTTCAGTGTTTTGTTGTATATGTTTCCAAAAATGTTGAAAGAATTTGAATTGCTAATAGAATAATTCATATATGTTTACAGACTTTATTGATAATGTTTATAGAATTTTTACTATTTTACATTATCTTGTTTAAGTTATCAACTTTTTTGTAGAAACGTAAATTTAATTTAATTTAATTTATTTTACTTTAAAAAAATTATTTTGAAATATGAAATTTATTATAATATTTTTCTTAATTTTTTAATTCACATAAATTGTTCACTAATATTTACAGAAGTATCTAAAATAAAAGAAAATTAGAAAATGGATGCAACGTACAAACTGTTAAACGGACACTTTCTAGAAGGTGTGGAAAAAAATTATAAAATCTAGTCCCGGTTATAACTTCTAAAAGGTGGTCCCCATTATAACTGCTAACTGTACTTTGATTGTACTTTCTTAGTTGACCACGCAGTTTGGACTGATTTCACGCGTTTTGCTTTGGACGCACGCGGTTTCATATGTGCAACATCAATTGAAGTTGTTTACAGAATTATTTGCATAACATTACTGGATCTGATAGACTTGTTTACAGGATTAGTGTTAAAAGTCCGGGAATTTTTGGGGGACTGAGGTCCGGGGACTATTAGTTGCTCCCATCTTAATATTTTGATTTAAATTATTTTATGAAGAAAAAAAATTCCTTGTTTAAAGTGTATGCCAAAAAATAAGACATTTGATATATTTATGCAGTGATATCATAACTCTTTATAACTTTGATTTGGTTTGTTAGTTGGATATCACAAGTCTAAATATAACATTAATTAAGGAATTGACAATGATTCTTAATAATAATTTATTTTATTTCGAATATACACAAGGAAATATAGTTAGATTGCCTCAATGATGTCAACTTCTTTTTTTTTTTTTAGAGAATAATTGGATTATTTGATTATTGTCAACATATACCATTAGCTCGGAGATAGGCAAACAAACACAATAAATAGTAAATACATTTTAAAATAATTATATGAATAATTCTTGAATAATCTTAGACTTCTGACTAAACAAAATACCGATCATTGTATGTCTACCGTCGAATGAAAACTTAAACTAAATTTTTGAGACACTAAACGACGTTTTTTTGAAATTTTGATGCTTCAGATATTTGGAGGTTTTCCTTAAGGTGATATTCAGATCTGTCTCGTCCTCACATTTCCGAAAAGTGGTCATACGCGAAAATCCGACTTTCCTAGCCAAAGTTATGGCTATTTAAAGTTTTTTCAAAAACTGAATTTTGGAAATTCATAACTAATTGTAGAAAATTCCAAATAAATTGAAATTTGAGTTAATTCTGTGGATTTTTGAAAGCTCTACATGCTGGTATAATCACTTTTACAGTTTGATTCCTATATCAGTCCAGACTTGCTTATTTACCAGAAGATGTCAAATTTGATGTTTTTAGTGCATTGCACTATACTAGTGACTTTTGTTTAGTGCTTGGCTACTGAGTTTGGACTTGGTACAATATCAGATATCAGTCTAGGGTGCATTGTATATGGATATAGATCTAATTTGAGGTTTGTTCATGTTTTAATAGCCCTAAACTATTGTTTTAGTACCAGAAATAAAGAGAAGAATATCAACAAGCCAAATTCTTAATTAGTGTTATCTTTAAACTTGTGATAGCTAAATAACAAACCAAATCAAAGTTATAAAGAGTTACGACATCACTACATAAATATACCAAATGTCTTATTTTTTAGCGTACACTCTAAACAAGGAAATTTTTTCTTTATAAAATTATTTAAATCAAAATATTAAGATTTCTCTAAAAAAAAAAATGACTACCCGAACCACAGGCGGTTTAGTCCCTAGTGAACCGCCCCTGGCCCGGGCAATCTGGTAGGGGTGTGGCCCGTCCCTGCAGGGGGGCGGTCTGGTAGGGGTGTGGCCTGCCCCTGTAGGGGGCCGGTTTGGTTGGCGTTTTGGACTGCTTGTGGGCCCAGCGGTCGGGGTAGTTTTGAAAAATAAAACAAACACAAGGATAATTTTAAAATTTCCTTTTTTTGGGGGGTATTAATAAATATGGCCGAGAGAATTAGTCTTTAATCTAGTAGTAAAGACAATTTCTTTCGTGTAAAAAGTCTCTTATTTAAAATCTGATAGAAAGATCTCTTGTTTATATCAAATAGTTTGATAGTATGATCTCCAACCTTTAATAAGAAAAGGGACAATTTATTGTGTACTCATGTGAACTTCTAAGAAAATTATGAAGGGTCAAAATTGGAGAATGATGGGGCTTTGAACAGGTTTTGACTGAATTAAATAATATATGTATTCAATTATGCATTTTGATAATAATTTATTCGGTTTATGACTTAAGGTTCAGTTAATTAAAAAAAAACATCATGAACCGATTCAATTACTAATTCACTATTAATAATGACCGTAATAATTCTTGATAATCGTGGATTTAGTGCAGTAGTATGAGTTTTGTCTCTCTACATAAATGCCATAGGTTTAATTCTTGAAAATAACATTAAAAAGATACTGGAGAGTGTACCAAGATTCTTTAATAAAAAATAATAATAATGACCATAAATTTAGCATCTTGAATATTTATCACAATATTTATCTAACCCATGTTTGAAATTATGACATAGATATGGTACAGATTGCATACAAGTTAAATTGGTTTAAAATATTGGCTGTAATAACCTCAGATATGTCATGATAGTTTAATGGCCCAGTTTTAATTTCTGACAAGGTGGACATGACATAGTGCGGATAGCAAAAATTTGCGCAAAATATAAAATGAAGATCCCGTATCTTTATTCCCTTGCTTGAAACGACAAATGCTAGTTATGTCACATTTCACTTCATTTGTACTTTTTACAAAATTACAAAAAGATAGAATTCTCCGGGGTCACTGGAATTTGTTCTCTCACAATTTATTAGTGAATTTAGGTACTCTTTTATAACTAATAATTAGAAATTCATACTTTTAATGTGTTCAGATTATTTATGATATCTTCATTTTAGATTATTTAATTAGAAATTCATACTTTTATAACTAACAAAAAAAATATAATGTTACCATGTTTTACTTTTTTGATCATATCTTTATTTTTAAAGTTTAAACAAATAATTCTAACTTCTCGACATGGTCTTCATATTGTAATGTGTTTGGAGACCAACTTTTTTTTTTTTTTCATTTTTGACTATTTTTTTTAGAATAATTTATAGTGTGGACTCCAGCATCTGAGTCTGCATCGGTGTTATGGGGCCGTGAAAAGTTTGAAATTCTCCAAAAATGAAGTTGTTTTTTATTTTTTTATTTTGAAAGAATGCTAGAAAGAAAACTTTCGGCCAACTAAGCCATGTAACGAATCATTGCTAGAGAAACTTCACCAAAAATATAAATTATTATTTATTACAACTCCTAGGCCCACCATAAGGAAATAAAAATGAAAGAAAGAAAGTTGGTGGGTTGATGGATTGATGGATTTCTAGTTTCTATTTGAACATCTATATTGAATGTTTTATTCAAACTTTTTATTTTATTGTGGCACTTTCTTTTTCAATTTTTAAGAAGTATGAGAATTTCATAGTTAACAAGCTTCTATTTTATTTTATTTTATTTTATAAAAGATCAGTTTGGAATTCTCACATTGATACCTAAAATGATTGATTCGCATTTGTTAATTGGTAATTGTTTTCTACATTAGACTTTCAATTGTAATTGTAATCCAATGTGTAATTAATTTTCCAAATGAAGGTGCATAAAATTTATTTTGATATGATGAGTTGGTTGTATTTAATTTGATCCATAGAATATAGTTGGATTGGTACCCCAAATTGTTTGAAGTCAACAAGGGATTTCTACATCAACCGACCAACATCCCTTTCATATTTTCCAAATCGGAGGTGAAAAAATTGACGCTAGGTAAAAATCTCTTGTCAAATTTAGATATTGGTTGTTGATTAACCAATGCAATGGCGCAATCAAGATTAGGTTGGCTTGGCTTGGCTTGGCTTGGCTTAGCTATTTGGTGAGATGGGATGGGACAGATTAAAGTGTCAAAATCTCTCTTTTTTTGGTTGTCAAAAGTGCTTACAAGCCATGAAGAGGAGCTATCGTTAGTTGCTACATTTTTATTTTTGCTCTCTCAATTTTATTTAATTTTTCTAAACTTTCTACCTCCTGCTCCTGCCCTCTTCGATGAACCGCTCGTTTCATTCATCTCATCGTATCGTTTGCGTGATTACACATCAAATTTAAGACCGTTCGTTGGGTACGCATTAAATGCTGCCTTGATTAATTAGTTAATCAATCAATCAATGCTTCATCGCTGGTTGGATGACTGTTCACATAATTCCTTCAAGTCAAGCAAAAACAGTACATTGTACGCATCAACAACTTTAGTTCGTTGAATACCGTAATTCTTCTTTAATTATTAATTTCAAAGCCACCGGACCGGGGCCGAGTTTTTCAAAAATACCTTAAAAAAAGTATTATTTTATTAAAAATAACCAGGTACCAACCGGAATTTTAAAAATATCCAGTCCGCAGAAAAAATCCGTACTTCAGAAATAAAAATTGCCTCCCCCTCGCAGATAATTTCCGCGCTCCAAAATTAATATTCTGCTCCGGGGAAAATTTATGCGCCCCGCCCCCTCTCTCTTTTCCACCTCATCGGAGCCCCACTCCTACCCCCTCTCTCATTTCCGCCTCACCACCCCCTCCCCCTCTCTCTGTCTGTGAAACCCCCACCAGCACCCCCTCTCATCTCTACTGTCACTGAGGCAACGAGCCACCGAACAAACCGCACTTCAAGCTATCTCGGGTAAAGGTAAACCCTTCTCTCGAATTTCTTGTATTTGATCAAATTGATTAGTTATCAAGTCGGGTTGTTGATTTTTCCGATTTGATCAAATTGGTGATTGCTTATGCAACTTATGTCGATCAATTTATTTCCAGAAAACTGTATAACTTGAATTGATTAATTATCGAGTGCAGGTTGTTGATTTTCCCGATTCGATATAATTGCTCGACCCCTTTTTAGATGACCTACTTGTTGTTTAATATCTTGTTTGGTTCTTGAGCACTCGTTAAATCTTCTTACCCTCAATACTATTTGTGCCATATTTTAAGGGTAACTGGTACAGTGACTATGATTTTTTAGAAATTGGTATGTGCTAAATGTAATAACTGTTGGGTTTCGGATACCACTTTTGGGGTTTCGCAATAACCAAAACTCGTTTAGGCTTAAGGTGCGGAATGACCGTAGAACAAAAATTTTTACGGCCAACTTAAGCTCAAGATTAAACAGGGTATGTCAGGAAACTTTCTAAGGCGGTCCACCTTCAGTATTCATTAGGCATCAAAATCCAATTTAATCATTTTACATATCTACTCCATGATTGATTTCTAAAACTTTAATCTACTTACCAATTAAATAGATTAATATAACATATTTATACCTTGTTTCCAAATCACAGTTGGAATGCAAACCGAGCGTGTAGAGCTACATCACGAAAGGAATCGACTCGTCTCGGAGCATCAGACGTCTGATGCCTCTATCGGTTATCCACTAGGATTAACCAAAGAGCAGTTTATTTCTTCTGCCATAAATATCATAAACCGCAGAATTCTGCAAAAACACTATTCACGGGAAAAAGATGAAAACCCGTAAACACGAATTTTCGGTTACTCAATTTCATCAAATGAGCAAAACTGACATACCGCAAAATTTGGTAAAACACTATTCATCGATCCCATAAATATACTCCACAACAACCCACAAGATTATACGTCAACTACGTATAACTTTCTTTTCTCAACCGAAATACTATTTGGGAGAGAAACCGAGAAAGAAAAAAAAATACCGATTCGATTCTGCACGAAACGATACAAGTGAATTAATGGTTTTTCTCTCTACATGCACCCCTCTATTTATAGGCTTTTGAGGAGGTTCGCAAAAGACCAAAATGCCCTCCAAGTTCGGCCTATTTACAAGGTATGCCATTGACACCTCATCATTTTATATGTGAAATGACCAAAATACCCCTTCCACACCCTTTCACATTCTTCTCCATGCTTCTACATCATGCAAGGTGGCATAGGTGTGAAATGACCATTTTGCCCTTGTGGATAGGATTGATGACATGCCATCTGGATAGGATCGATGACATGTCATGCGAATAAGGACGAATCTGAAAAGACCCGAATGCCCTCGCCCCGAACACAAATAATATTCGTATAATTATTTTGAACAATTATATATATATTTTTCTTGCGGTTTGTTGTTTCGGTAATTTATACAACGTGTCCTGCACATTTATAAATTAACCGGTTAACTTTTATACAGCGTGTCACACACGTTTATAAATTAACCAATGTTTTTGTTTGTTATTTTTACATAACATTTATAATTTAATTATAACACGTATAATTAATTATAACCATCTTACTATTGATCATAACCAATTTATAATCAATCACAATAAGATTCTCCGATTAACTCCTATATGGTGTGACCCAATAGGATCTGTGTTATGTTGGTAAATAGAGTTAAAACTGTTTTAACTTCTATAATCATGGGTGGCGTCTGGCAACACATCATGACTATCCAATTACACAGATAATGCTGTACAGTACAATATCACGATCCAGTAAATAATTTACTTGTGTCTGTTCTTCTGTCTCATAGCTATCGGATTAGTTTCAAGGTAGATGTGTGTCATCCTTTTAAACTTAATCTTTTCTTGATCTTGAGCAGATTATCAAATATGATTACTCTTGTAATCATACCGCGCGCTAATAATCTTACTCTACCAAGGGGCCCAGTAATGCTACAGCTCGTATAAAATACGAGGGACAAATAGTATTCTTGGTAAACTATCACTTCCTCAGCTAAGCTATACATATGGAAAAGCTACCGTTATGACTGTTTTTTACGGACAGCGGTGGATAACAATCACACATACATATTTATCAGTGGGAACGATAAATACCTCATACTGTAGAACGTGACACTGAATGAAAACATAAATGACACGAACACAATTCTATTTAATGTTTCATTCGAGGTCTGTCAAATACCATGTTCCTAGAACATGTATCTATGTGATTAAAATGACATCTCGTGTCAGGTGGTTTGTAAGACTTAACCATTTTTTAATCCATATACTAACCTTATAGCGGCAATTAGTGTTCCTGCTAATTACCTTGGTCAGTGACCTTTTAAGATTAAGAGTATATATCATCTATATTATGGAGTTTCACAATTTCAGTCATGAACTCGAAATGATCCATAAATGCAATAATACTCAAGGTAACAAAATGATATTAATCATCCAATTCATGAACAAAGCTTTATAATAAATTATCGTATTATTGACTTCTAGATTATTACAAACTAACAATAACCTCTCATCAAGGGGACTAAATCGCAAATGTGTAGTTTAAATGGATCGGGTCTGAAACCCTTTTTCTTATTAGTATATACATATATGCAACCATGATTTATTTTTATTTTTGGACTAAGTACTCACAAACTTGTGAAGGTTGAAAAATGTGTGTTGCCTAATTTCTAATTTGGTCAACATCTTAATTTTTATTTCTATCCTGTATTTTGAAAGAATTACAATACTATTATGAATTTTTAATATTTGACAATATTATTTAAATCACATTTATTTTTTACTCATTACTCAATATATGTGTTTGGAGCATCAGAAGAGAAAAAAAAATAACAAGTCCTAAATAAGACAACGAATATGGATGCATTCATCTTAATACTTAATTATTTATAGATGCGGTTCAATCATTTCATATTTAGACCATTTTCATCTTAAAAACTTTTGAGATTTCTAATATGAAATGATGATTTTTATTTCAATTTTAAAGATGTAATTCTTATTTAGATTTATCTTTAATATAAGAAACTATTTTTAATTGTCATGCTAGCGAAACGATTAGCTCAAATTATTTATAATCGCCGCGTAATTTTTTTAGAAACTTTAAAATTAATTTTAGAGGTTTTAATTTCTAAATATTGGTTGACAATTATTTAGTCCAATTAAGTGTAGAATGTACCAAAATTAGTATAATGTAGTTGTAATTAGTGTTAATATATTTAGTTAGTTCAGTTAGTGTTAATTAGTGTTAATTGGCTTGTTTTAGCGTGTTTTATCCGAAAAAGGCTTCTCTGCATTGCTTTGCTCTATCGCTGCCTGTTGTCACTGAACAAACCACCTATTGCACTTGTAGAATGTCTCCTCCACAAGTGCAGCCACGGGTAACATTCGGTTATCCTTGAAGACAGCGTTCAGGGACTCGGAGCCGTTTGTTGTCATGATACCAAATCGGTATCCTCTATCGCAGGTCTGAAAAATTTTATCAAAATTTGATTGCTTCATGACATCATTAGGACGTACTTTGCCCACTCTCCTAAAAAAAACATTACACCTCGGATTTTGCTGCAACAGAACAAAGTAAATTTAGACGAAATGCATCTAAAAGAAATGAAAATGATATAAATTAGACAATATTAGACATACCATGGCGAAATCTTCGAACATCTCTTTCAGCCTTCTTGGCTTCTTCTTCCTAGCTCCTTGTTTGAACCTAGTTCCGTACTATGCGTCCTTCCCACACGCCTGGACCAGGTTATCAGCAATGTGTTGAATATAATACATGTGCACAAAATTATTACTATCACATCCGTAGTCAGGTTTCAATGCAGCTTTGATCCCCTTATGTTGGTCTGATATAACACATACGAATCTATTAACACCAATCACATTAATCCTAAGTCAATGTAAGAAAAAACCCCAATTATCTTAATTCTCCTTATGCACAATTGCACATGCTAGAGGCAGCAATTGGTTCTCGGCATCAAAAGCCTTCCCTTATACCGCCCAGAAAGGAAGGCTGCATCTATACCGATCACCAAACTCAAGTAATCAAATCCGGTGATGCATGGTCCATAAGCCCATGCCACAACCCTGAATTCCTGAACACTTTGCTTGACCAGTCCTTTATTTTTATCGATACTCGGATTGGTCAAAAATTGGTGCCTCGTGCTGGGATTCTTGTCACATATCTTGATAAGCAATAATTTCATAAAATTGTACGACTCCTCCCAACTCCCAAATTGTCGGGCTATTGCAATCTTCTGACCTCTCACGCAGTGTACCATACTCCGGATACTCATAGTGGGGTCTTCCTTAATGCCAGGCTCGATGATATCTACGATGATTAATGCCGTGAGTGTGCATGATCGGTCCTGGTGTACTCAGACATGCATGTGTGAGACGTGTCTTGCTCATTTATCTTTCATGTATCTCCTTGATTTGTTGCTCTTGCCTTCAGTTTAAATTTTAAAACGACAACCCAAAGTGCTGCATCTAATTTCCAGCTGGGATGTGTGACTTCTCTTCATATATATCTCCTGGTTTTTGTCAATATGGTACTCTCTGATCTTTTTGTCAGTTGCTTTTTATTTACGAAGTATTGGCCTTCTACGAGCTCACTCTTGTATTCAATCCAATGACCATAGTAAGAAATATCTGCTTCTCGGAAAGCAGATGTGTCATTGAAGTTTACGAATAGGTGAGTCTCAGAACAGCCACTTAACGGTATATTTCTATTTTGCCTCACAGTGGGCTGTGTGTATTCTACATCATTAGAATCATCTTCTTCATCATCCCAGTCTCCTTCCTCCCATTCATCCCTAGTTTACAGATTCTCATCCGATACCTCATTCATAAATTTAAATTCTGACTCTGTTGAATCTTCCTGTACTCGTGGCTATCTGGGGTGAGGATTTGGTTCAGGCCCAGGTAAGGATGAAGAACCTCCGGATATATGTGGAATAAAAGGTGGACATTGTGGTTCAGATTGGATAAAAGATGGAGATTGGGGTAAATTACTATATATTTCTGGTTCTGGTTCTAGTATTGGCATTGGTCCGGGTACAAATAGAGGAGTATGTGGTTCATAATTTGGTTGATAATTTTCTGCAGCCGAATTTTGGGTGAACATCTAGCCCCTGACTCTCTGTGAGTTCTACATGCAAAAACTTCGAACAGAGGATCATCGGACCTCACAACCTTCCTTATCAGGCCTCTCAATGCTCCTTCATCTTCTAGTGTGATTCTTGCATACTTTCCTTCTTGGAGCATTAGGGACTGTATTTCTAATTTTCAGCGATTCCTATTGTAGCTGCTCGCTTCATAAATAAGCGATTGTAACTCCTCGAATGATAAATTTTCTTCAACCCAATATGTATTTATAGGAGATTTGGAGTAACGTACACCATACTGGTCAGTTATGAACTTCCCTCCAAAATGTACTGAAATTCCAATAGACATGGCCAATAAACTACATTCATAATGACAAATATTTGGTCAGTTTACTAATTTCAATTGTCAACAGTTGTGAACAGTAAATAATAGTTGTATATGAACAGTTTGTGAACAGTATATGAATAGTAGGTGAACAGTATACAAACAATATATAAACAGTAAAGACGTATAGGTATATGAATATTGCATGAATAGTAAATACATACATTAACAGTACATGAATAGAAATACATATACGTATATGAACAGTTGCAGAAAAAAAATACCTTATTTAACAGCTAAACAAATACGTCTCCTTTATTTCGGAGCACGGAAATTATCCGCGAGCGGGTATATTAATTCCGGAGTGTGGATTTTTTCTGCGGACTGGGTATTTTTAAAATTACAGTTGGAACCTGGTTATTTTTAATAAAATAATTTTTTTTGAATATTTTTAAAAAACTCAGGGACGGGGATCACAGAACAGATGTATTTGCAAATCGGGTTACCCATTATGGAGATCCATTAACACCTAGATTTCAGGCACAAATGGGCCAAGGCCACCGTGCGGTATGGCCCACCACATAGTGACAGGCGAAGCGGCGTTCAAGAATTAAAATGATTGCTAAAGAAATGTAGATGAACAAAACAAGAATTAAAAACTGATGTCCTTTAGTTTCTGTAGAGTCCGGGTACTTGGCGTATATTGCGGTTGTAAATTAATAATAAGTTTTTCTTTTTTTTTAAGATTAATGCAATTGTTGACATCAAAATAATCTGAACGAAAAAAAAAAAAAAATACAGCTATAGATATAATTTTCATCGCCTAGATAAAGCATAAATTAAATTTTAACACAATTTCAAAGTCAATTTTGTTAGATGCCAAACGTTGATAAAATTGAGTCGTTAACTTCCATAATATTCGTTTAACGTACATCAATTGGTTTACAATGTATACCAACTTTAATACATAACAAATCTAAATTGAAATATAGAATTTAACTATTGTACAAATATTTATATATCATTCAAAATACAAATGGCTCTACAAACAAGTTAGCGGAGGTTCCACGGACTAGACAAATACACACACACACACACACATATAGGTAGGGGTGAAAATATACACCATATACTTGGATTCATATCTGTATGTATTCGTCTAATATATAATTTATATATGCATCTGATCTGTTTTTACATATGTATGTGCAATAGAAGACGACGCTCACAACTCTCAAATCTCCAAGAACACATATCCTCAATTAGAGGTGAAAATGAAGCAGATAATATCCAACCCGTATTAGATATGCATTTGAAAATTATATATATATATATATATATATATATATATAGACAGGCTAATATACTTTCGGCAGCACTTCGGCTGAAGTGCTGCCACTCCTTTTTCAATTTTTCAAAATTCAAACAGTCGATCCGAACCGTTCATCTTGTTCTCCATATTAATATCTGCTTGGAGACCAAATTTTACATTTTTTGGAATTTTTTTGCTATTTATTAAGTCACTTTTAAAATCTCTGATCCAACGGTGAACCCCTGATTTTACTGTTTGGCAAGCCACCGTTGGATCAGCGATTTTAAAAGTGGCTTAATAAATAGCAAAAAAATTCCAAAAAATGTAAAATTTGGTCTCCAAGCAGATATTAATATGGAGAACAAGATGAACGGTTCGGATTGACTGTTTAGATTTTAAAAAATCGAAAATGGGGTGGCAGCACTTCGGCCAAAGTGGGCCGAAGTGCTGCCGAAAGCATATTAGCATGTCTTATATATATATATATATATATATATATATATTCACTGTCGAAATATTCGTGCGAATACAGATGTGATTTTTAATTTTTAATTTTCCATATTTGAATAATAAATATATACTATGAGTGGGGTTAAAATGCACTATTTTTTTTGTGCTCCAAATGTGCACCTTTTCCTCGTTTCTTTATTTTTAAAGTTCAAATAGTTAATTTGAATCTACCAATGTGTTCTACATATTAAAATGTGCTTGGAGACCAAATTTTACATTTTTTGGAAAATTTTTACTATTTTTTCAGAATTTTTTATTAAACTAAACAATAATAAAAAATTCAGCACAGTGATGATTTTCAAAAATTCTGAAAAAATAGTAAAAATTTTTCAAAAAATGTAAAATTTGGTCTCCAAGCACATTTTAATATGTAGAACACGTTGGTAGATTCAAATCAACTATTTGAATTTTAAAAATGAAGAAACGAGGGAAGGATGCACGTTTGGAGCACAAAAAAGAGGGTGCATTTTAACCCCACTCATATACTATATGATTTAATACATATATCATGAAAAAAAATATGATATTCACAGTTATAATTAGATAAATATTATAAACTTTAATATTTTTTTAATAATATTTATTTATTTTGAAATAAATATACAACTATATGTATTAGTTTAATATCCGATCTATATCCAATAAATATATATTAAAAACTAAAACAAATACTGATATAATTTTACCAGTTCCGTATCCGATTTGTTTTATCCCTATTTTGATCTCAACCTAATATTACAAATGAACCTAGGCCCAAAATAACAAATTTTATAATTTTTTTGATTTAAAAAATCCTTTGTGGTATGCTAGCTATTTTTATTCTCCAATTTTAGTTGCTAATTTATTGATGGTTATGATTGTAAAATATATTTGTTGGAAATATAAATGTTGAGCTGACGTCTCCATAGAGAATTACAATTTTGCGGCGTACATAGCAATTTTATTGATGATTTGTGCGGAATTCAAATTTGTTGCTTATAGATTAACAAAGTATTTATATAAAAAAACTTAAAATGCTGCTCTTCAACAATTTCAATGGACCTTACTTTTTTAGCATATCGTACTCTATTCTCTGTTACTTCTGAAAGAAAAGATAGAGAGAGAAAAAACGATTCTTCTAATTTTAAGAATAGAAACAGATTTGAATCCGTTTGTGTGGAGTTTATGACTTGGTCGAATCTATAAGACCATGAGACTATGAGAGGTAGAGTGGTAAAAACGTGCTGTGATTAACCTGTTCTGACTATTTGTATGTCATGTTTAAATGTAACTGGTTACGTTTCTTATGTTTAACTATTTTTTTTATAATTTAAGTTAGTTTATTCAAGATTCATTATTTGATTAAGACCTAATAGTTCTAATTATACGTGACTCGTGTGATTACGTACTGTCCTGAATTTTCAAAAATTGATCACAGTACGCGAATAATCATAACACGAGACACGCAAATCACAGCACATAACAGTCACACGTGTCGTGCCATTCTGTACTATAGCCATACTATTCCTTGACAGAGCTGGTTCCGCTATACCATTTTTCTCTCTCTAAGAGATGGTCTTCCGTGCACAATTTTCACAGTATACTTGGCACAGAAATCCCGAAGCTATCAGATCAACAATCCCACAATTTTCACAGTTTATTTCTTGGGAGGAAAAGAAACTGTAGACTGTAGTGCATCTCTGCATGCAAGCCCACTTTTGCAGTATCCAACCGCCGCAGCCGCTCTCTGCAATTATTCTTATTGCATTCTGGTGAAATAGTTGTTTTGGATCTTTAATAATAAATAAAAAAATAACAAAAAAGACAGACAAAATTTAATCCACACCTCGCCTTTAAATCAAACTAAATAAAAGGAAAATTGGCATCTTATAACCAGTCTATTTTGGCATATGTACGTGTGATTCAAGGATCATGTCGTTTTGAAAATTGAAAATTTATTTCTTAATACTTTGAAAATTGAGTTATGAGAAGAAATGTTTTTATAATTTTTCTCAAGTGTTTTTGTAAACTTATGATATGAGATTCAACACCATAAATATTTGATCTTGTCATTTGTTATACTTTTAAAAATTCTATACAATTTGTGGAAAGGAAATAATTACAATATAATTTGTTTCATGTCATGAAAGAGAAAGTAGGTCACAAAATTTAATGTTAGCAATAGGTTGGTATATATAGTTGGCAACATAGATCTGTGATAGTACAATCTATTCTACAATTAGAATTTTTTTTTTTTGTCAATGGATAAAAAAAAGACTATTTCTTTGATATATTTTTATTTTTCAAGCTCATTTTCTGCTATTTTGTTTCAATAATAGAACGAGCTGAAAATCACCTCATGCATCAAACTAAAAAATTGTAAGTATAATGTATTCTAGAATATAAATATGCCTTTGTATTTCCGATCTATTCAAGTTATTAAAACAAAATAAGAACATACAGACAATGACATAAAAAAATATCAATTGCATGTTCATGATTGCTATATTCTTTACATCTTTGAAAATCATTCTGATATCACTATCAGGAGATATTATATCATTTCTTATTTGTAAAGAAAAAAAGTAAAAATTGCAAGAACAATTTAATGATATATAAATAATGACCATTTAAAAAAGAAAGTCAAATGAACCGATTTAGTTCCTTCTTTTTCTCTCACTTGTATCATTTCATAGATTTGCAATCATGAGTTTTAGAGAAAGAAAAAAAAAAAAAGATGCATTATTTAAGAAACAACCCACCAATGTAGCCCACCCTAGTGCACCTCATTTCTATATAAATCCGACCCAATAAGTGATAGAGATGTTGAGCTACCTCCATTAGCTACCACCTCTGCTCTCCTCTCTCTCTCTCTCTCTTAACCCCCTTCAATTTACTACACCAATCAAGCAAAAAAGAAAAAAAGAAAAAAAGAAAGAAACACACACACACACACACACCAATTTCATAAAACCTAAGAAATTAGCTCCAGACATCAACCACCATAGCTGCTCAAATTCACCAATTCATATCTACATATGGGGCTTCAACAAGGTCTCAAGAAGACCTATGCCAACGGGTCGGCGACCCTGGGTACTCGTTCTGGTCAGAAGGAGAAAGTGGTCACATACAAAGAGTGTATGCGCAATCACGCGGCAAATATCGGTGGTTACGCAGTTGATGGATGCACCGAATTCATGGCCTCCGGTGCGGAAGGAACACCGGCTGCTTTTGTTTGTGCTGCTTGTAACTGCCACCGGAGCTTTCACAAGCGAGTGGTGGAATCTGATGCCGACTCGGACTCATGCGACTGTTCCTCGATCTCCACTGCAAGCCGATGAAGATCGAACAAGATCATGTCATTAAAATTGTTTAAATTTCTGTTACCCCGGTGCTGTGAATTTTTCGCTACGATTCAACGAATTATGCGAGTTAATTAATTAATTAATTAACTGATCACACAATTAAAATGACCTATTGGGTATGGGTTATTTAAGTTTGGTTTTTTGTGATCTTTTTTTTTTCCTTGAGATGTACTGTCATGGGTGTCTTGTGCTTTGTTTCTCTTTCTTTTTTAATATTTTTTTTCCTCATTCAAATATAAAAGAAACTTGAATGAGGAGTATGCTTGAGGTGTTGCGAGAGCATATTATAGGGGTGTTAATTACACAATCATTGTCATGAAAGATTTGGTAAATTAATTAATTTAGTTGCAGAATTGTAAAATTGATCTTGAGATTTTGAAGGCGATTGATTGATACAAGTAATTATTTGTAGAGGATTTGGCAGTGGCCAAGAAATTAAATTATTCCTGTTGAAAGCTCTGTAATTGTTTTTCTTCAATTTGGTTGAATTGTTCTCTTCTAAGAAAATTAATGGATATGTCATTAATTGGGTACTGTAACAATGACAAGCTTGTTGGAATTTCTGGAATAATATCTATATATATATATATATATATATCTGTTTGTATAGGTTTCTTTTTGTAATTTGAAAAAAAATCTAATTATTGTTCTCTGTTGTTGCTTTGGATTCAAATCTGTAACTTGTTTGCATTATTTTATCAATAAGAAAAAAAATCCAAGTGATGTAGTATTTATTGTCTCTGGAATATATACCTTCACGTCTTAAATATTGTTTTTTCGAATTTGTTCTGTATTATTTGAAACTATTGATCCTAATCAAATTAAACGAACCTGGAGAATTAGAAATCTGGTCTGTAAAGCTCAACTCGATCATGAAATAGTTCGAAATCAACGGTTTGAAATTATAAAAAAAAATCACTAGATAATTGAAAAGTAGCGATTTCTATATATCTGAACAAATAGTAAAACAATTATAAAAAAGTAAAAATTCAATAAGCAAGTATATTTTTATACGGAGAATATGTTAAACTACTTAAAACCGATTATTTAAACTTTGAAAATACAAATATGAATTCATATTACAAACCAATCCACCATGCTATATATATAGTACCATATAGCGTCACACAAAAAAAATTAACGATATGACTATATTAGTTTTTCGTGAAAAATGGGATTTTATATCAGATTGTTAATTTAACTTTTAATTTTTTGAATAATACCAGATTGTTAATTTTGAAATTTTATAGAAATATCTTTGGTTTAAGGTTGAATCTTCTCTAAAAATTAATTTGATCCAAATACTTTTATTTATGAGTAACCTTATTTTTTATTTAAATTCTAATTTCTTAAAACATTTACAAAACCTCCAACTAATTAATCTCGGATGGGAGAACACAATTTTAAAACAAATTATATATGTTTGCATGGTTGCTTTTGGTAAAGAATCTAATACTACATGTTGTAGTGTTGTACTGTCGTGTCTATTTTTTGTTTTTGTTTTTGTTTTGGGGAATAATATTTAATTGCAGTGTGTGTCTCTGAAGATTCCTTACTTTAAAATTGAGAAATTGCAAAGACATCGGCGTGAAGATCGCTCACTCTAATGTTCTCTCATAGAAAACATATATTATATAATTAAAGATCGATGCATCTGATTATTAAATTTGAATTTGGCATTTCTTAATTATCTTATCTTGTTTTCAAATCAGGTGCTGCCATGTTGGGGCTCAACTAGCTTTTTGAAGCAATGCATGCCTCGCATATATTTAATTATACTTTAATATATTTAATATTCAAGGGTTCCCATTTACCAATACTAAATATAGCAGAATAGTCAAGGCCGTACATATTTATTATATTTTTAAATATTCAAAATTTTGCCATAAAAAAAATATTAAAAGAATGATACTTTTATTACTCGCACCTTTTTGTACACTTAGCTAAAACCACATATGTAATATCTTATGAAGAAGACAAAATATATAAACACTTTTAACAATATAAATTATAAAAGGATGAAATTGCTAATTTATATTTATGAGGCAACTTACTTAATATTCTATGCTACCTTTAAATCCGCCTCTCAATTGAATGTCATCAGATAATTCATATTCCAGATATATTGAAATGTTGTTGAAGCATTAAGCATATATATATATATATATATATATATATATATATATATATATGCATATGTCATGTGAGGAGGTCTAACACGTGGATCTGAGTTGGAATGCAAGTAAAATATAATTGGAGATCTGTCCAATTGAAATTAAACATAGCTAGCTTCTAAAGTTCTAATGCCAACAAGAAATATTGATAGTTAACTTAAATTTTTATTTTTATTTTTTGAGCGATAAAGTAGATCATCAAATTGACAAATTGCTATGATTTATTGAAGTACACTGAAGTACCCTTTGGAACACAGTATTCCTCATTGTATAAAATTCATATTTTATTCCAAAATATATTTAATAAGTTTTCTATTTTGACACCAATAATTAAAAGCATATCTTAGTATACTGCAAAGGGTGTTGAGCGTTACCTCATGATTCTATATTTTTTAATTATGTATATTAAAATTTAATTGATTATTTTTGTGAAATTTTTATATACTTCAGTCCCCTTAATAATATATTAGATTTTTTTTTGCTAATTGCAATTGTAGGAGTACTTTGTTAATTTTATTTTATTATGTGGCCTATGTTATTACTGTGCACCAATTTCATTTAAAGAAATTAACGAAAATATATCAGAATTTTTGATGGAAAAATTCAGATTGTTATTAATAAATATACATCTTCTCTATTTCAATGGATGCAATTCCAAAAAAAATGTTTTTCTGCCCATTTATTTTAAGGGATAATTTCTGAAAACGTCTCTCTCTACTGATTTTGAGGAATATTATTATGAAAAACTTTTCATCCATTTTGAAAGAGAGAAGTAAAAAAAACGCTGAAGGTCTCCATCATCAGATCTAAGGAAAACCGTTGAAGATCAGTACTAACGTTTCTGTTTAAAGATGTCTTAAATTCAAAACTATAAGATTTAAATTCCTTTGCTATTTTATTTTAGATTTACATATTCTAAATTGCGTGTTTTTAATTGAAAAATACTTCATGATTTATTAAGTCCATCAAACTTAACTTTAATCGTACCTATCACATTATATATTTTTAGATCTTATTTTTCAGTCCTCTATTTAAATAACTAGTTCTGCTCTGTTCATAATTGTAATTTTCTTCTTCTTTTGTGATCATTGCACTGTTTATCTCCATTAAAAAATTTCCGACTCCGCCATTATGCTGGGTAGATTCAAAACACAGAGTGCTAATTATATATGTATTTGTATTTGTCTTTTACTGAGCAGATACCAATATAAATACGAATTTTAAGTTAATGTCAAAATTCAAACTCAAATTCGCACTAAATAATACAGAATTATATATGTATTCATGATCTCCATCACTGTACTATATGGCATTTGTAATACAGAATTGGACTCCAACATCTGTCTCCATTTCCAACACAATTGGATATGAGTTAATACCTTTTTTTTTTTAAAAAAGCATTGTATATAGAATCAGTTAGGAAATCGAGAAAAATTGACTACCAACCAATGCTTCAGGCAGTGCAACGGAAAATTGAGGGTTGGGCTTCTAACTTCCTGTCATATGGTGGTAGGATTACGCTAGTCAAAGCAGTGCTGTCAGCTCTGCCATTACATTACATGCATGCTTTCAAAATCCCAATAACTGTGATTAGACATAGAGACAAAATAAGAAGGAATTTCCTATCGAAAGGGAATGACATGTGCAAAGGAATTAACTGTTTGATTAATTGGAGACGGGTATATATGTGCTTTAAAACTAAATGCAGGACTAGGTTTCGTTAATCTAAGATGTGAGAATGATACATTGCTTACTAAATGGTTGTGGACAATTGAAAATAATCTAGCGGGACTATATATGGCTTTAGGACATGGAGCATCTTTCTTTGTTAAAGACTTGATATCCATATGCTATTTTTTAGCGACATCAATTTGAATATCTGCCGGGGTCAAAGAATGGCAGTGGACACCGTCAGGATTGTTCTCATGTGCATCGGCATATAGAGCAATACACCATAGTGGCTAATGTTGGATGACAAACTCCTAATGATCGATGGAATTAAAATTAATGCTAATAATATTTATATCCTAATTGTCTACTTTACTGTCAATTCGCAAGCATACGAATCTACAGTATAATATAAATCGAGGTGTCGATCTGTAGGAATGGTGAATTAAGAGATCTAAATACAAGCTAAGTCTAGGTTATTGGTTCCTTTAGGTTGGTTGATTGTGTTTGATTGATTGATTATTAGTTGTTTGGTTGTAATATTGAGTTACAATAGTGGAGTAGTATTAGATTAAGTGTTTAGAAGATGGGCTTCTAGGGACTCAGACATTCTATCCTTAAAACTCGTTTAATCTAGATTCTGGATGACTTAACAATTGCATGCAGTTTGTCACCGTCTGCATGCTACTGCCAATACCCGTCAATATAAAGTTATTCAGTCGCATGCGGTTCTGTCACTATCCGCATGCTACTGCGCAAACCGTATACTGCTGGGTTCCACTCCAGTTGGAATTGCACACGATTTGATCAGGACTGCACACGTCCTGTACTGGTATCAAATGCAATCTAAAAGTTGTTAATCCTATTTTAGCGCTGGTCACTAGTCAGTCTTAAAACACACTAATTGAGTAGGTCATGGTCAGGTACCTAGTGCATACTAGAAAGATCAATGATAAGTCATAATTACTAATATTAGAAAATGTCAAGTTCACTGGATCGGTCCTTCCTATAGCCTTTCATAATAACAACAATTAAGATTACTCCGCTACTAGTTATAGAGTGCGATGTTCGTCTGCTAAACTATATCCTAATAGGTTTCTAATTGAAGTTCGAATACAAGCAATCAACCGGTCACTCTATTCTACTCATATCTAAGATAATTATATCCTTTTGTTATTGGTCAACCTCACAAGGTATAACATGGAGTGCGCATCTCAATGTATACGAGGTTCGTTTAAGAACCAAATAAGTAAGAATATAAAGAGTAAATCTCAATAAGAATTCAAGATTACATGCAATATTTTAAAAGTTGGTTAATCGACCGAATATTCATATTCAGTTGGAATCCGAATATAAAATGAGTATTCGGTTTAATGTTCGATTTTGAATATTTGGCCGTATTTTTTTTTCACATATTATCTATTTGGCCGAATTTTTCCGAATAAGAACTGAATAAGAACCGAATAAGTTATAATTTAATTTATTTAAGTTTGAACTTATGTTTTATTTGTGTTTATTTGTATTGTGGATTGTTAACTTGTTCTAACTTATGTTATGTTTTATTTATATTTATTTGTAATGTTTATCTATATTTATTAGAGTTAATGCCTATGATTTTTCATTTGAAAATCCGAATATATAAATCCGAATATGCGGTGGCTTTCCGAATATCAAATAAGAACCGATTATTAAAACACTGATTATATGTCTTCACCCTAGAAAACGGTTGCTTAGTCGCTTATGGCGGGTTCAACAACAAAAGAGACAAAAGACATTAAGAAATATAGTAATAGAAAGAGAGAGAGATGGAAGAAGGACACATGCTGTCTTTTCTCTCATGCACACCGTCTTCAAGTCTTGTCTCTACCTTCCCTTCTAATGGAGACTTCGCTATTTTATTAATCTCTCCTTTGCATAGCCTCCATAAGATAAAACCCTAATTCTAAGTGCTCTTTTATGTAGAATAGTGAATAGATATTCAGAGATGATGTTTCCTAGGCGTCCAGATGCTTATATAGGCCTTGGTTGGCAAGTTAGAGCTATAATCGCTGTTCCGGCAATTTCTATGTGCGGATGTCTGAGTCGCATGCGGTTTGGGTGTAAACCGCACGGAGGGCATAACTTCCTACAACAGCTCTTCTGGATCGCATGCAGATGAGGGCATCTACACAGCTGAGGCTGAGTGTTAGAATTGCTTCATTTTATGCCTGTTTTAGCTCGAATATCATAGGAAATATGTAATTATCTAAGATCAAGTAAAATACAAAAAAGAATCTGATTCTTTAGAAAATAAGTAAAGATTGAGTTACTATGGCAGCTCTTCTTTAGAAAATAACAGTTGCCTATTGTTGCCTATTCTCTGACCCTATACAAAGTACAAACAGTAACTTTCTATAAATGTACATAAAGATTGAGTTATTTTTTATCTATAATTAATAGCTCTCTTTTTATACATATAAACCCAATGATGGATATTCAATAAGGATTTGAGGGTAATTGGATTCGATTAATCTCTTTTCTCAATACTCTCCCTTAAGCTAGGGTTGTAGATGTCGATTAACCCTGAATTGCTCGTATTATTCTTAAAGGTTTTCAAATCAAGACCCTTAGTGAATACATCCGCTAATTGATCTTCACTTTGGATGTATTGAGTTTCAATTTCTTTGGCTTGGATTTTTTTCTCGAATGAAATGACAATCCACCTCAATGTGTTTTGTTCTTTCGTAAAATGCCAAGTTGGATGTAATATGCTGTGCTGCTTGATTATCATAAAACATCTCCATTGGTAATTGAATTGTAATTCCAATATCCTCAAGGAGTTGTTTGATCTATGTTAACTTGCTAGCGAATGACACCATGGCACGATATTTCACCTTAACACTTGATCGTGCCACCATGTTTCATTTTTTGCTTTTCCATATAACTAAATTTTCACCTACAAACATGCAAAACCCGATTGTTTATTTTTTATCAAAGCTACCGGTCCAATCTACATCAGAATAGCCACATATTTTGTTAAAATTGTTACATTCAATGCAAATTTCCATACCGGGTGTCCCTTTTAAATACTTCAGTATTCTATTTATAGCCTCTAAGTGTGGTGTTCTTGCACTATGCATAAACTTGCTAATATGGCTTACCGAGTATGAGATATCTGGATGGATTATCGTGAGCTATATTAATTTTCCTACAAGTCGTTGGAATTGGTTTATATCGGTTAATGGCTCACCATCCTCATTATTTAGTTTGTATTTACCATCTATTAGTGTGGAGATTGGCTTACACTCTAGTTTTTCAGTTTCTTCCAACAAATCTAAAGTGTATTTTTTTGAGATATCGATAAACCTTGGCTCGAATACGCTACTTCTAACTCCAATAAATATTTTAAATATCCTAAGTCTTTAATATCAAAATTTTCTTTTAATTGAAGTTTTATTATTTTAATGTTCTCTAAATTGTTTCCAAAAATGATAATATCATCCACCTATACTAACACAATAGTGGTATTTCCTTCTTCGATTTTGACAAATAGTGAGTGGTCAGCAATAGTAACTTTAAAATTACAAGATGTTAAATGAGAGCTTAATTTTTCATACCATCTCCTTGGAGATTGCTTCAATCCATAAATTAACTTCTTAATTTACAAGCTAAATCACAATTGTTATCTTTTTTATGACTGGGTGGTATGGACATATATACCTCTTCTTCAAGGATTCCTTGAAGAAATGCAATTTTAACATCCATTTGGTATAATTTCCACCCTTGGTTTGTTGCTATGGAAAATAAAATTCTTGCGGTGTTCATTTTAGCAACGGG
Organism: Carex pumila; assembly: GCA_033356055.1. NCBI lineage: Eukaryota > Viridiplantae > Streptophyta > Magnoliopsida > Poales > Cyperaceae > Carex > Carex pumila. The sequence goes on along the minus strand of JARJHM010000740.1, from coordinate 117,678 downwards.
TGCAAATGTTTTATAATAATCTATACCATAGGTTTGGGTCTACCCTTAGCAACTAAGTGAGCCTTGAATCGTTCCACTGTACGATCGCTATTATACTTAATTTTGTATATCCATTTACATCCTACGGATTTTTTATTCTTTGGTAATTGAATTATTACCCAAGTTTCATTTTTTTTTTCGAGAGCTCTTAATTCTTCTTTCATGGCTTTGTCCCACACGGAATTTTTCATGGCTTTCTCATATTGGTTTGGTTCTTGTTCTTTATCAATTGAGGTCAAGAAATTTCTATGGTTGGAAGATACATTATCGTATGTAATAAAATTTTGTATATGATATTGTACCATATAAGTTATAAATTCCTTAGCCTTGTTGAAGGTTGTGTTGTTCGAATTGACTTTCTTACCGGTACTTCTTCTATTATTTGATCTCCTTCATTTGAGGAATTTTTTTCTATTTCCTCCTTATTTTCACTTTCAATTTCATTTTCATTTTCAGTTGTAATTCCAATATCTATTGGTCTTATCTTTTCAATTTATGAATTGGATGGGTAATGTAATTTCTTTGAAGGATTCTCTAATAAATTCCTCATTAATTTTTTCTTTGTAATATGACTCATTTTCTAAAAAAAAGTCACATCTCTAGAAATATATAATTTTTTGTCCTTAGGGTCATAGCATTTATACACCTTAGATGAATATCCCAAGAAAATAGTCTTAATTGAAGTATAATCCAACTTGTCTTGTTTATTTTTATGCACATATCATGTACAACCAAATATTTTTAAATATTTAATATTAAGTTTTCTTTGATAAAGAATTTATAATGAGCTCTTATAACCCAAATTAGCACTTGGCAATCTATTTATTAAATATGTTGCGGTAAGCACGACATCAGACCAATAAGTTTTTGGTACATTACTTTGAAATAAAAGTACCTAAGTCATTTTAAATAGATGTCTATTTTTTCTTTCGAAAACATCATTTTGTTGATGTGTATAAACACATGTTCTTTGATGTAAAATTTCTTCTTCCTTAAATAAGTTTGAGAAATTTTGGTTTACAAATTTCATTCCGTTATCGGATCTAGATTTTAATTTTTGCTTCATATTGATTTCCTATGAAGTTATAAAAATCTAAAAATTGTGAAAATACTTCACTTTTATTCTTTAGTAAATTTAACCAAGTTATTTTAGAAAAATCTTCAATAATGATAACTAAATATTTGTATCCATTAAAAGAGTTAATTGGAGTGGGGCTCCATACATCCAAATGAACCAAATCAAAAGGTTTTTCACTTTTACAACTTGATAAATTAAAAGGTAATCTTGTATGTCTCAGGACTACTATTGTCTAATTTTGAAAAATTAAAAAGACTCTTTAAAATCTTGTTGGAAAGATATCCAATTCTTCTATGCCAAAGTATGCTTAGTTCTTCATTTTTAATTATGTTGAGATCAAATTTTTCTTCATTCAAAAAATAAATCCGATTTTCTAGAAATCTTTCACCAATCACAATTTTTGTTATCCAATCCTAAAAAATCACATTTTTTTTGTCAAAAATAATGAGTTCACAATTCAACTCTTTTGTAATTTTACTAATGGATAAAAGATTTGATGAACAATCTTTCATATACAAGACATTTTGAATTATTTTTGAGAAAATATTTATTGAGCCTTCTCGAAGAATTTTCATTTTATTACCATTTGCAACCGTAACAAATTATTTGATTTTGTATTTTTGAAATGAGGTCAATAAATTTATATTTCGAGTCATATGGTCAATTGCACCCGGATTCAATATCCATCTAGATTTTTTTGGAGCGAAAGATAAATTAGAGACACAAATCATACCAGAGGTCTTTGTATTTCCTGTTTTTGATTTAACATCATAGAGAGTTGTTGGAGAAGTTGTTGGATGGGATCCGAACTGTTAGCCTCACGGGATCCATATACAGAGGAGGCCCTAGTGTTATTTTTGGTGGAAAACTCAGATTCAGCCCGATCCGACCCTTCTCTTCCTTCCGCCAAATACCCTCTCTTGTAGCTGCCTCTGTCTCCCCAGCCGCTACCTCTTTCTCCCTTGCGATCTCCTTGTTTTCTGTGCTATTTTGGCCATAAGTGAGGGTTGAGGAACTAACAAGCCTCTTTGTAGTGTCCATCTCTCTTGCAATGCTCGCATTTTTCGATTTGTTAGTCTCTTGTTACCTTCGACCAAAAGTTAGGGCTGGGTCTTGCCATGGCAGCAAATCCTTTTGCCACTGAATTTTCGAGTGCTTGTGACCTCATTACCTCTCTTCTTGTTTCTTCTCCTTGCACCATCAAGGCTACTTCATCTGGCGATGGAAGTTTGGCTAGGAGAAGTATTTGTGACCTTACTTCCTTATAGGTTGAGTCAAGGCATGCTAGGAATTGAAACACCTCATCTTGTTATTCTCTTTTATTTTTTTCAACAAGGTCAGTGGTAGGGGGTCGATAAACCCTAATTTCATACTTTTTCTTTTGGAGAAATCCAAATAAATTCATGGCTGGTTGACCTTATTGTTGTTTTGCTTGTTGCATTTCTCTTTGAATTTGGTAAATATAGGCATATTTTTTCTCGTGGCTGTACAATTTTTTGGATCTTTGCCAAACCTCTAATGCGGTCTCTTTATATGAAAGTAAGTCGGATACTTGTGGTTTCATTGTTGCAAGCAACGAAGTGATTACTGTGTGATCACTTACTTTCCATCTTGCTAATGCCTTCTTTTTTGGTTCAATTGAAGGATTTGGTTGTTTGGGAGCCTTGCTCTCTGAGTTGACATGGTCACTCTTTTCTCGGCTGCTTAAGGCAAAAGTGACTTGTCTGGCCAACAGTGGTAATTTTTGTCATTTAGAATTACTCCTGTGAGTTTCTCATGGTTTTGTGACATTGTGAGTTTGTGGTTTTTGTGCTGATTTGAAAGAGAGTGATGTTGTTGTCTTTTCTTTTTAGTTTACAGCTGCTGATGTTGTTGCTATTTTTTCTGGTTTACAGCTGCTGGTGTTGTTGCTGATTTTTTATCTTGAGTTAGGAATTCAATCCATGCTAGTATGCTCTGATACCACGTTGATTTTCAGAATCTAAGACAGAAATTGAATGAGAAAAAGTATATTTTATTCTTTTGTTTCTAAGTTACAATGGGCTATTTATACTATAGATAAAGAGGAAAAATAACAGTTGCCTATTGTTGTGTATTCTCTGACACTATACAAAATACAAATGGTAACTTTTTATTAATGTACATAAAGATTGAGTTACTTTTTTATTTTTATCTATAATTAGTAGCTCTCTTTTTATACATATAAATTTAATAATGGATATCCAATAAGAATATGAGGCCATGAGGGTAATTGATCTCTTTAATTTCTCAACAATTGGGTCTGAGTTAACAGAAATGAGCCGACCTGCGGATCAATTTGAAGTAATTAATTGGGTCTAGAGTTTTGATTATTTGGGTATAAGTTTTGATTATTTGAAGTCATTATTTATAGATTTAGTTCGGAGTTAATTTTAGTCAAAATTGGATTAATATCGATTGTTTGGAGCCCAAATTTTTAAATTACGGGGGAAAAAAAAAAGGAGTTCGAATAATTAATCTCGGATTCGGATTGTTTTGCATTCAGAATGGCTCAAGTTGTTTCGAGTTTATGGTGAACTCATATTCGAGTAAAGTGAATTTCAAAGTAGAGTTCAGCTTTTTAAATTTAATGAATCTAATCTAACATAAATTGTGGTTGAATTGGGCAAGTTTCTACTGTAGAATAAAAATTCTCCACTTCTAAATTCAGCATTACAGAGTCACCTTTCATGTAAATGTAAAAATAAATTGTTTCGACGTTCACTTTTTATATGGGTTATATATATATAGAGAGAGAGATGGGCTATGGTGCATTGCAATGTATGGAGGGTTTTGTGCATTGAACCATAAATTTAAAATTCAAAATTCAAATGGCCGATCCAAACCGTTCATCTTATTCTCTATATTAATATGTACTTGGAGACCAAATTTTATATTTTTCTGAATTTTTTTTTACTATTTATTAAGTATTTTACAAAATTGTTGATTCAACGGTGGCTGTTGATTTTACTGTTTTGTTAAGCCACCGTTGGATCAACAATTTTGTAAAATACTTACTAAATAGTAAAAAAATTCAGAAAAATGTAAAATTTGGTCTCCAAGCACATATTAATATAGAGAACAAGATGAACGGTTTGGATCGGCCATTTCGATTTTGAATTTTAAATTTATAGTTCAATGCACAAAACCCTCCATGCATTACAATGCACCATAGCCCATCTCTCTCTCTATATATATAACATTTGAAAATGCAATACTATTTGTCAACATTGATAAACTAATAATGATTTGCGTTAATTTGGATTTTTGACCAATCGTTTTCAAATTGTTTGACTCAGCAATATTATATGCAGAAGGAACAACCATTGAATGATGTATTAAATATCTTTGAAGACTAGTGAAGCTTGATGTCAATGTTTTTAGTCAAAGAGGGTGACTATAGTTGGTAGTATGGTGAGTATGGTGTATTTGTGTGTGTATGTATATATATATATAGAGTTAGGCTGGGGTGCTATGGATAGCATAGTGGCCTCTATGCTACGGCTCAATATTCGAGTTTTCGAAATTCAAACGGTCGATCCGAACCGTTCATCTTATTCTCCATATTAATATCTGCTTGGAGACCAAATTTTATAATTTTATGATTTTTTTTACTATTTATTAAGCCACTTTGAAAATCGCTAATCCAACGGTTTTACTGTTTTGTGCAGTCACCGTTGGATCAACAATTTTGTAAAATAGTTAATAAATAGTAAAAAAATTCAGAAAAATGTAAAATTTGGTCTCCAAGCAGATATTAATATGGAGAATAAGATGAACGGTTCGGATCGACTGTTTGGATTTCGAAAACTCGAATATTGAGCCGTAGCATAGAGGCCACTATGCTATCCATAGCACCCCAGCCTAACTCTATATATATATATATATGTATAGAGAGAGAGGTAGGCTAATAAACAATCGATTGTTCCTAGTCTTCCGTGCAACCAAATTGTTTTTTGATTTTTAAAGTCCAAATGATCGATCCAAACTGTTAGATGTGATCTTCATATTAAAATGTGCCAAGAGACCAAATTTTACATTTTTGAAATTTTTTTACTATTTTTTAAGCCACTTTGAAAATCGCTAATCCAACGGTGGCTTAACCAAACAGTAAAATCAGAAGTTACCGTTGGATCAGCGATTTTCAAAGTGGCTTAATAAATAGTAAAAAAAATTCAAAAAAATGTAAAATTTAGTCTCCTAGCACATTTTAATATGTAGATCACATCTAATGGTTTGAATCGATCGTTTAAACTTTAAAATTTGAAAAACGACTTGGTTGCTCAGAAAACTAAGAACAATCGATTGTTTATTAGCCTACCCCTCTCTCTCTCTCTCTCTCTCTCTCTATATATATATATATATATATATATATATCTTAATGTGATATTAATTAAATTGGTCAAGGCAAATAGCCAAATGCATGTCAAATCAATGAATCATGTTGATATGAACGGTATATTTTAATGCAAAATTAATCATTGACAAGACCAATACTATCCAAATGTCAAATAAATTGTAATGTACCAACAACCTGTCCCGTTTTATCTGGATTAAATTGCCACCATGGGTCCATGGCAACTTGTTTTTTTAACATTAGATTTTCATTTATGATTTTTATGACAAATATTCAATTGCATTTACGTAGATGCTCTTAAAATTTATTGGTATTAAATATTTATATCGGTTACAAAAGTTTTTACTTAAGATAAACTCCAGCGCCCTCCTAAATTTTCAGTGAGATATATATATTTGTTAAAAAGAGGGACAAGTACACGTACAACTATTATACGTTAATGTTTATCAAATCAGTCCTTCAAAATTCTTTGTATTTTTTTTCTCTCTAAAATGTTCCTTGCAGAGAATAATATTGTTTGTATAATGCCCTCTTCTCCGGATCTCTTTTCCAAATGAATATGGTCCAATTTTAGCATTGTGCCTAGAGAGGGAAAATTTGTAAAGTGCCCTTTCTTCGCAAAATATAGAACAAAATATCCTCCTTCTTGTTATAAAATAAATATAAACATGCATAAGATGAATAAACAAAATAGAGAGGAAAAGATGACAATCTATTTATTTATATATTTTTCATATGTGTGTACAATACAATAATACAAAGCCTCTATTTATAGGCTACAAATTGTAAATAAAAAACCATCTAAATAAATAGAGAAATAAATTTCAATAGTAGTGGCCATCAATTTCAATTGTAGTGCATGGAGTAGTGGGGATAGTGGAGAATGACTGTTGGGAGTTATGAACATCTACATTAATATTTTATTCATAGCACTTCCAAAATTCTTAACAAAATAGCCTTGTGGATCCCACTTGTTCCCTCTCTTTTCCTCCCTCTTCCTCCTCCCTATTTACTCTCATCTATTTTTTGTTTATGTAAAATATACAATTGTAATTTTATTTAAGTTTTGAATAATTTTTATTTTTTTATGTGTATAAATGATTTAGAATAAAAAATTAAGTGTGAAATTTTATCAATCACATGTTAAGAATAATGTAGTGAGATATTTATGCTTCAATAAAAAAATACACTAATTATGTATATGACATAATCTTAAAAAATTAAAAAATAAATAACCAATGCAAAAAATATTGAGCTCAAATACCATAACAATGAGTGGTGTAGATGGTTTGGGTACATTTTTTACACTTTCGAAGTGCATATCTTGTCCGATTAATAACCAAATTCAGCAAAGTTTAGTTTTTAATTTTTCACTATAATGTATTTACTGACGAGTAGTATTACTTGCATTGTAACTAATTCAAAGCTACTGGCATTATTTATTGCATTGGTTATTTATATTCTTAATTTCTTAAGATTATGCCATATACATAATAAGTATATTTTTATTAAGGCATAAGTATCTCATTAAATTATTCTTAACATGTGATTAATAAAATTCTTATAATTGTGAAAACCAGAAATATGAAATTTTATACCAAATAAATTAGATAAATGTCGTATGTCAAAAATATTTATATGTTAGATTTTATAAAATAAGTTAATACCATGTCTTATAATAACTTTTAAAAAGACCTATATATATTCTTCATATACACTAATACTATACTTTATGATTTTAGCGAATAAAATTTCACACTTAATTTTTTTATTCTAAATCATTTATACACATAAAAATTAAAAGTTATTCAAAACTTAAATAAAATCACAACTGTATATTTTACATAAGCAAAGAATAGATAAGAGTAAATAGGGAGAAGGAAGAGGGAGAGAAAGAGAGAGAACATGTGAGATCTACAAGAGTATTTTATTAAGAATTTTGAAAGGAGAATATTTTGTTCTATGTTTTGAAAAAGAATGATATTTTATAAAATTTACTGCGTAGAGAATATAGATCTGTAATAAGAAAGATAATCAAATTATAGTGCACCAGAAATTAACTTTCCGAAAATTTTGTGCGATTCCTTTCACGTTTTAGCAGTTGTTAAAACAGTATCACACATATAACAAATAATATTAATATAATAAAAAATATATTTTTAACAAACAAATTATCAAAACTAATTCATTTCACACATATACGCATTACTAATACAAATGTACATTCGATTTCAATAATTTTTTTTTTTATCAAAGCAAGAAAAATTCAAAATATGAATCTCTTCCAGGTCTTTAACTAATAAATAAAATATACAAGTAATATGTTAACATTCTGACATTCTGCTTAAAAGTTGAAACGAAATTGATTTTTTTCATCTATTTGCTTGCTTGTTCTCCAGTCACGTAGTTGTCTATTTCTTATCAAGTATTCTTAATTTGGTGGTACCAACTACCAAGAGACAGAGTTAATAAAAAAGTTGAAGATGCGCAATTACATAGAAGCAAAATCATGCACACATGGATCTATCAACTATTTGTTATGCTATATATGTTCATTGTGCGTTCAGCACTTTAAATAATCTGCAATTGAATATATATCTATATTATGATTTAATTTTTAATAATTATTTTATAATATAACGGATACGAAATAGTCTTTATCGATATACTTATCACTTAATTGTGGGTCAGAACCAAAACACCATGGATCGTGATGGTTCTGTTGTGCATATTCTGTGTGTTGCATGGTGAATCAAGCAATCACACCTCACAGGTCACAGCCACATGCCATGGTTTTGAAATCCATATCCTTTGAGGTAACGTAATATATATATATAGAGAGAGATGGGTTATGGTGCATTGCAATGTATGAAGAGATTTGTGTATTGAACTATAAATCTAATATTCAAAATTCAAATGGCTGATCTAAACCGTTCATCTTATTCTCCATATTAATATGTGCTTGGAGACCAAATTTTACATTTTTATGAATTTTTTTACTATTTATTAAGTATTTTACAAAATTGTTGATCCAATGGTGACTGTTGATTTTACTGTTTTGTTAAGCCACTGTTGGATCAACAATTTTATAAAATACTTAATAAATAGTAAAAAAATTCAGAAAAATGTAAAATTTGGTCTCCAAGCACATATTAATATGCACAACAGAACCATCACGATCCAAGCACAACAGAATTATTTTACAAAAATTCAGAAAAATGTAAAATTTGGTCTCCAAGCACATATTAATATGGAGAACAAGATGAACGGTTTGGATTGACCATTTGAATTTTGAATTTTAGATTTATGGTCTAATGCACAAACTCCTCTATGCATGAAGATCGAGTTCCTTTTTACAGCCGTTCTTGTGGCCTCAAAAATTGGGAACTTAATTGGACGGGATCAGATTTTCTTTGATCCAGATATATATATATATATATATATATATATATAGAGTTAGGCTGAAAAACAGCGGTTTCAAAAATGCTTAATAAATAGTAAAAAAATTTCAAAAAATGTAAAATTTGGTCTCCAAGCACATTTCAATATGGATTAAACAATGAACGGTTCGGATCGACCGTTTGGATTTTGAAAACTTGAATATTGAGCCGTAGCACGGGAGGCCACTATGCTATCCATAGCACCCCAGCCTAACTCTCTCTCTCTCTCTCTGTGTGTGTATATATATATATATATATATATATATATATATATATATATATATATATATATAATGGTGAATCGTTATTTCAATCTGTACATAATTAATCTAAATTGTTGTAAACAGGTACTAAATAAAATTTCATGATGTAGTACTTTTTTTTAGGACCACATTATTTCCAAATCATAATAATATATGCATCTAGGTTCACCTACCTTGCTTGACTTTTGGGTCCTAAATAAATTTGTAAAACATGTTAAAAATAAATAATCTTATCTTTTTTTTTTCTACTAATTTGTGGAGCCACTCGTTGTAAAATTCGTTCCATTTATTTGAGATCAGAAGGTCTTAATCTCACATGATTTTGTGCTGCTTCCAAAAGAACCTTTTTTTTTTTTTTGGGTATAGTATAGTTATGACGTCACGTGCTATGATGTAAGTAAGATAGGTAGCTAGCATATATAACTGTCGGACCTTTTTTTTTAATAATTTAAAAATTAACCTTTATTTTATACGACACGTTTGTACTATTAAATTTTTATTGTTTTTTCACAAGGAATGTGTCCGTATAAATTTTTTATTAATTTTAAAATTCAATACAAACAATATCCAATAATTTATAATTAAAATGAGCAAATCAAATTTATTAGAAAATGAAAAAATGAATTGTAGGTGTTCATTGTGAAGGATCTTGATTTTATCCAAAACAAATATTATAAATTAATGAAGAACAACAAGATCAATTAATATGTATGGATTCATAATTGTTTGATTATAAAATATTGATATGTTAATGGAAAACAATGTGATATATAGGACTAAGATGTCTCCTCAACATATATATTATCAATTTCACAATGAATTAGTGCATGCATATTTCAATCTTAATTAAAATGCCACTTCATCAATTACACTAATACAAATCAATATTTTTCTATTGACGACTTTGCATCACTTAAAATTCAACAATTTAGTTTACAAAATGTTGTCATACAGTAGACAATTTTTTTTTTTCTTCATTTAGATTGGATCTAAGATCCATGACCCTGTAGGCGTTTAATTCATTCACAAGCCCACTATGTTATTTCTAAGTGGCAACCCCCTAGCTACTTTTTTTGCATATATATTCCATATATATCTTTTCTTGTAATATAAATACACCTAAAATTAGCTAGGTCTTACAATCGGATTTCAATCCAAACAATTTAACATGGCCAACCTGGTGGAACAAGACACTTCTTTTCTTTGGGACCATTTTAGAGGAAACAAAAGGGAAGAAAAAGAAGATGAAATCAAACCAACTTTATAAAAGAGAAGAAAGAAAAATGCAAGGTTTTCATGAGCAAGTTGGGGACAGGTCCCGTACATTGCATGACATGGATTTCACAGTGAAATAATAATAAAATAATTATGAATTAGTTTTTGGAACCTAATTATTAACTTGAAGGAATTACAATTACAATTACAATTACACGTGGTCAGTATTTTTACCACACCATGTAACGGTCACTTTCGCCACGAGGGATCTACAACAGATATTGTAATGTAGAGAGAGAAGATTTGTATAAAATGGACTGGGCTTTGGGCCTTCATTGATCTAACGACAACCTCCTTCATGTCACTGGGGTGCTGGGCTTTTCATGGGCCCACACCACACCACACCACACCACACCGGATTATCGGCCCGTATCAGGCTACACCAGCTTTTGAATTATTTGTTTCTATATGAAAATTGAAAAGATAAAATAGATACACTGGTCACTGGGGGTTCAATTCAGATCCTCTCCAATACCGTAATAGGTAATCTTTTATAATTATTGGATCTGAATCGTTCCTTTTAACTTAGCACGAATCTCAAAGCCCAATAATACCTGCACTTGTTCGAATTTCAAATTGACTAGGAATTAATCTCAAACTGTAAAGGAAAGGAAATCTTTTACAATTTTTTATTTTAGGAAAAATAATGATCTAGTCCATATTTGATTGATAATTACGGTTACAAAAATTTTGTAGTTGCAAAAAGTGAAAGTAAACACAAGTCACTCAAACAAACTTGAGCTAAAAAACAAAATGAAAGAAGTTAAAATTAAACGTAAACTATAAAAGTTAAAGCTAATAAATGGATAAAAAGACACATAAAATGAAATATACTGAAAAGTTATATTCCTTCTGCCTATTGTCCATGGCGTTGTAACAAATACATCACTTGCTCCATTAATTCTTCTAGATATTTGTTGTTGTCTTGAAATATGCGTGCACATCTCTCTCCGGATGACAAACATTGCTACCAGTGATGTTCCTCTACTATTTTTATTGTTTTCCAGCTGCAACAAAGCATCAATTGTGTGTTTTCATTGTTGTTAAAAAGGATATTTGTCCCTGAGAGTCTGGGAGGATGTTCGATTCAAATTGCACTGGATTTAACGAGTTAATATCTCTTGTCGTGATAGCTTTAATTGTGTTTGAACTGAAACCGTGTTTATTGAATTATATATCTAAATATAAATATATTGAGTTGTGTCTAATCCGAAAATTTTCTAGTTATCATATTTTAAAAAATAATAAACAAAACTGATATGAATCTGAGAAAATTTTAATTATTTTATAAGAAACGTAGATAATAGCTGCGTCTCATCTAAAGTCTAAAGATGAAACACAATCTGTGCTCCCAATTTAGTATGCAGGTAGGTAATTAAGCTTGTTGAGGTCACAATTCTTAAAATGAAACGCTATGTATGGATTACAGCCTTTTTCATTTTTATGGCACATGTTGAGTCTAAAATCTAAATGAAACTATGGATTTCAGCGACTGACAGCTTTACTAAAATAAATTACAATAAAAACTCAACATTTTAAATGTGATATCATGCTGTACGTTTATCATATAACATATAAAGGACAACAAATTTTGATGCAAGTTTTAACTCAAAATATTTAAAAGACAAAAAAACCCTGTATAAGATAAAAATATTACCAATTTTTTTAAAAGAAGATACAATGAAAATGTTTGACGTGTATGAGCGGATTTTTTTTAAAATACCCATCTAATCAATAAAATTATTAAAAATACCCAGGGTATCCAGAAAATTATAAAACTACCCTCCCCGCGCATATTATCCGCGCCCCGGAATATTAATTCCCCCCCGCGCATATTATCCGCGACCCGGCCTATAAATTCCAGATGCGCTGCACGAATCTTGAAGTCAATCTGCGGCGCCGAATTAAAGGGTGAAGGCGCGGAAATTATCCGTGGGCCGGATTAAATATTCGGCCCCGCGGATATTATCGGCGATCTGACCCATTTATTATTTTTATTTTTTTTTGGCACAATTTTTTGTTATAAAAGATCAGCAGAAGTCAGTGAAGGGAGAGAGAAAGAGAGGAGAAAGAGAGGAAGAAGAAGAAGAGAGGGAGAGAAGGAAAAAGAAGGAGTCGTATTGTTCAGCTGGTAAATCAGGTATGCACTCTTCACATACATATACGTATTTACTATTTAGGTGTATGTATTTTCTTTTCATGCACTGGTCATATACATGTGCGTATACGTATGTACTGTTCATATACTGTTCCTATACTGTTTAAATACTGTACATAAATACTGTTCCTATACTGTTTAAATACTGTACATAAATACTGTTCACATATACTGTTTAAATACTGTACACATATACTGTTCAATCATTGTTCATATGTACTATTTAAATACTGTTCACATATACTGTTTAAACACTGTTCACATATACTGTTTAAATACTGTACATAAATACTGTTCATATGTACTGTTTAATTACTGTTCATAAATATTGTTCAGATATACTGTTTCAATACTGTACACATATACTATTTAAATACTGTACATAAATACTGTTCCATCACTGTTCATATATAGTGTTTAAATACAGTTCATATGTACTATTCATGTACTGTTCTCAACTGTTGATAATTGAAATCAGTAAAATGACCAAATATTTGACATTTATGAATGTAGTTCATTGGCCATGTCTATTGGAATTTCAGTACATTTTGGAGGGAAGTTCATAAATGATCAGTATGGTGTATGTTACTCCAAATCTCCAGTAAATACGTATTGGGTTGAAGAAAATTTCACATTGGAGGAGTTGCATTCGATTATTTATGAAGCGAGCGGCTACAATAGGAATCACTGGAAATTAGAAATACAGGCCCGTATGCTCCAAGTAGGAAAGTATCTCAGAATCACATTGCGAGATGAAGGAGCATTTAGAGGCCTGCTTAGGAAGGTTGTGAGGTCCGGTGATCCCGTGTTGGAAGTTTTTGCATGCCGAATTAACAGAGAGTTAGGAGCTAGATGTTCATCCCAAAATTTGGCTGTAGAAAATTATCAACCAAATTATGAACCACACACCCCTCTATTCGTACCTGGACCAATGCCAGTGCTAGAACCAGAACCAGAAATATACAGTAATTCACCCCAATCTCCACCTTTTATCCAACCCCATCCACAATGTCCACCTTTTATCCTATATATATCCATAGGTTCTCCATCCTTACCTGGACTTGAACCAAATCCTCACCCCAGACCGTCACGAGTACAGGAAGATCCAATAGAGTCGGAACATCTTGAGTTGGGCTAAATATACTAACAATTTCACATTGACATATCACAAATAATCTATCAAACATCTTACATGCATTTCATCGAACATTTTACGTGCATTAACAATTCAATCAAATTAACTCAAAATTGATATAAAATTACTTACCCTTCTTGAGTAGTGGAGTTGTGGAGATGCTACACCGGTTATGGCAGTCGAAGGTAACGCCCGACGGCTCTTTCCTCGCCTTTCACAAAGAGGTGGGAAAGGGAACAATCAACGAGATGGGAGAGATGGAGCGGGGCAGGGCAGGGCAGACCAAGGAGGGGCAGGGCAGACCAATATCGGGGCGGAGCAAGAAGGGGTGGGGCGGGTCCGATTTGGCGGAGCAATGCCGGTTTCACTGCTCTGGTGACAGCAGAAAACGGGACAGGCGGTTCTGTTTTGGAGAAGAAAGGAGGCTGCTTCAAGATCCGTGCATATTCTAATTTAAAGGCCCGCCCGCGGATAATTTCCGCGCCCCCAGCCTTTAATTCGGCGCCGCACATTGACTTCAGGATTCGTGCAGCGCATCTGGAATTTAACGTTCGGGTCGCGGATAATATTCGCGGGGGGGAATTAAAATTCCGGGGCGTGGATAATATGCGCGGGGAGGGTAGTTTTATAATTTTCATGATAGCCTGGTTATTTTTAATAATTTTATTGATTACATGGGTATTTTTAAAAAAATCGGGTGTATGAGTGTATCCTGCAGATAAAAATACAAATATTTTTGAAAACGGAAGAAACATATAAAAAATTATATAATGTAGATTCTTCGGATGACGTGTCATTTGGAGCAGAACTCGTAAAATATAAAACTAATAAAAGATGAAAAATTAATATTACTTAATTCTACGCTATCTACTGATCGCTACATTATGTAGCAATTATACTGGCCGCAGAAGATCAAGATAAATATAGGTGAGAAAACTCGTTAAAAGTTAAAACCAACCAGAGCATTGAACCATCTTCTCATAAATTGCTTTCCCACAGCGCCACATAGACATAGCACATAGGTATTGGCTATTGAGGCACGAGCAAAAGAAGCTTAAAAAGAATACCCAAAATACCCCTACCTAAATCACTTATATAATCTGTGACAGCGATAAATCATGTGATGAAAAGTTGAACACAGACACTCAATTTCAATTATCAGCTAATTTCGCATCGAGCGCTCTTTTTTCGTTTTTTCGCGGGAGCTCGCGAAAATTCGAACTACTTCGAAATCGAGGGATTCCACCAAAATTTCAGATCTCCCACCATTTCAAGAAGAAAAGAAACATTTCACAGTTCACACACACTCTCCTCCCCCCACCGGGAAATTCCATGTAAGAAAGATGGTGAGATCGATAAAGGCCGAGTCTTTCTACTCCGACCTACGAGCTGCGGCGGCCACCTCCGCCACCTCGCCGCTTCTAATCTTTCCCTCAGCCTCTGACACCGACTCACTCTGCGCGCTCAAGATAATAACTCACATTCTCTCCACCGATTCGATTCTCTTCTCAGTTTACCCGGTCTCCTCTTTCTCCGATATAGCCAAGAACTCTCTTCTTTCCTCCAGCAAAGACCAAAACCTCTGTCTCTTGCTCATTAATTGGGGATCCAGCCATGACCTGAATCGAATCTTGGACCTGAGACCTGATAGCTGTACCCGCGTTTTTGTAATTGATAGCCACCGCCCGATCCATCTACACAATTTGAGCCAGCAGAATGACCGAGTGGTGGTTCTCTACACAGCTGATGATGAGAATCAAGCTGATCTGTCGTATGATTTTGAAATCTCGGTTGTGGCAAATTGCTCCACTCTGGATTCAGATGATGAATTGGAGGAGGATTCAAGTTCTGACAGTGAATCTGAATCCGATTCTGATTTGGAGGATGGGGAAGGAAGGAAGACGAAGCGGAGGCGGGTCTCTGAGGAAGCTGAATCTGACCCAGTAAGATTTTACAGAAGGCTCAAGAGAGAGTACTACAAAATCGGCACCTTTCATGGTAAGCCCTCTGGCTGTTTGCTGTTTGAACTCGCACACTCTCTCAGGAAAAGCACGAATGAGCTACTCTGGCTAGCATGTGTTTCTCTCACTGACCAATTTGTACATGAAAGGTTGACAAATGAAAGGTACCAGGCCTCAGTCATGGAATTAGAGCAACACATCAACAGTTATGGCAACTTAGAATCCGTAAGTCAAATTAAGTTCAAAGATGGGACAATAATCAATGCACCTGAAAATTCACGGATAGCCTATGAAGATGAGCCAAAGCTGATGCTGCTCCGCGAATGGAGCCTCTATGATTCAATGCTTAATTCCTCTTACATTGCAACTAAATTGCGAACTTGGAGTGATAACGGGTTGAAAAAGCTGAAGCTGTTACTTGCCCGGATGGGGTTCCCATTAATGGATTGCCAGAAGAAATTTCTGTACATGAGTAAAGAGGTGAAAACTAAGATGCGGGATGAGTTTGAACGGTTTTTGCCAGAATATGGGTTAACAGATCTGTATTACAGGAGTTTCATGCGGGTTCATGGGTTTGGATTCAAATTGTCAGCTGCTGATGTGGTTTATGGTGTGACAGCACTTTTAGAATCGAAACCTGGTAATTTCTGGGATGCATATTCAGCATTGTCCCTGAATAACTTGGATAAACTGAAAAAAGGAATGAAAATTGCAATTGAGGTGCAGATGGCTATATTAAGTCAAGGTAGCAAGGCAATAACCAAAAGCGGGTTTATTCGAAGTGGGCACAAGTTTAGGTGGGTCAAATTGGAGGATCCAGTTGATGTGGAGAAACTAGGGCATCCTCTGGCTTTAACAAAGTTTTGTTATTTCCTGCTGGATGCTTTGAAAGAGAGAGGTGCAAAGGTGAAGCCACTAATTTGCTGCTGTATGTCCAAAGAGAAGAACCGAGTTTTGGTTGTAGGGGTTTGCAATAAGCCCAGAATTGGGGCTGTGAAAGGGAATGAATTTGGGGCTGTATTCAAGGCTGCGGCTCAAGAATTCAGTGCAGAGAATTTTGAGGAGCTGTTTGAGAGTTCTTGCATTGTGATTGATGCCTTGGCACTAGGGTCCTTCATGATACGATTAACTGAGATGCTCTGAGCTCGGATTGATTGCTGTCTAATTGCTTGGTATTTAATTTCTGATTTGAAATTTACGTATTTTCTTTTTCTTTTTCTTTTTCTGAAATTTGAGAAATGAATTGGTTACTAGGCTGGTAGCTTCCCTTGACATATATGTTTGCTGTCTATTTCTTTTTTATTTTCCCATGTGTACCATTTGCTTGCACAGAGAGGAGCATGGGCCCTCGGAGGCCTTGTTCCTCCAACCCTCGCCCCTTCTTTTTTCTTTTGTGAAAAATAAGAGGCCTTACTGGTTTGATTGCTGAAGCAAAGTGTTTTGTACTGAATGTACACCCTTTCAAATACATTAGTATTAGTTCTAACAATCAACACTTATCATGGGTGACCCTATCCTCTATGTCTACAGTGTACGTGAATCTAAAATGCAAATTTTACATTTTTGTCCCGAGCACCTTAACAAGTTAGCTATACAATCAAACACAAAATTGAGCTTCTGAATCTTAAGCAACTGTGCCTTCTGGCTGCCCTTGATTGCCATCTAATCTCATGGTCTCCTGCTCTTCCTGTTTAAGCAACTGGTACTAAAAAGGCCCCAGTAACTTACGTGAAGAAAACGATTAACACTTACTAGTACTGTTCTCTTCCTCTCTTATTTTGTTTTGTTTTATCTCTTAATGCTATTATTCATGATTAACATCAGCCATACTTTAAATATCATTTGTAATCCCTTACTGGCCAATGTTTGTAAAAGCAAGGTTTTAACAGTCTCAGCACTATTAGTTGAATCTGTCAAGAATGTCATTGCAACTGTAGGAGACTAGCAAAAGTAGGATTTTTCAAAGCAGTGAACTCCTTTACCAGAATATCAGACTACAGTTACTCTCTGAATTGTTGTACAAATTGAAATAAATTGCCTTCTAATTTAAATCAGCCTGCATGAATTAAATCAAATCATAATTGTCAATTTCTTCGGAGTAGCAGAACAGCTTTTCCACCTATGTTACTTTAATAAGCTCACATGAATTAAATCAAATCAAATCATCAGTTAAGTGGAAGCATTTATCTTTTAAGAGGAATGCTGAGCATTAAAACATCATTCTTCTCGATGTTTGATATAATCCCTGGAGTAGTAAAAGTGTCCCCTTTTTGTGCTTTGAATATTGTAAATGAATTAGAACTGAGACAGCCATTAGAAAGATTAGAAGCGAACAATGAACTATCTATAATATAAATGTTTTATTAGCCAACAATCCAACTATCAAAAAACCAGGGAACCAAATCTGGAGCCGTACTGTATCTAGTATATGTAAAGTACCTTATTGCTTATCCTATCTCAATCAGCAAACACTAAAAACAATTCACAGCACAGGCTATACTTTACATATGTTATCTCAACAGTGTTTTATTTTTGGCATCAAGATTAACAGTATCTCATACAACTGTGATATTTAGCTGGTGTATGGTGAGAAGGTAACGCCAAAGCCTCCTGCAATTTATAAAGACAATTAAACAGAAATATGGTATAAAGAATATGATATTCTCTTTCAGATCAGGTGCCACTGCCAGTACACCTGTCCAGTACAACACTCAAAAAGTTTAACTTCAGCTTCAAATGAGTGAATGACCTAAATTTTATTGCATTTACCATCTTGGAGAATTAATCTATTTCGCTCCAACCACAGAGCCCATAATATAGCACTAGAAATTATCTCAAAGCTAGTTTGCTGTATGCTATCCAAATTGGTAATATACCTCCATTTTCAAGTGAAGAAGGGAATTCATAACATCTAATGAGACTGACAAATGGGACCCGTTGGAAAGTGAGCCTCTGTGAAAACTGAAGTAAAGAAAGGAGAGAGTAGAACTAACAAATGGGTTTTCGTAGGGCTCCATTGTTTTCTTAATTTCATACATTTGTTTATTTATTATTTAAGCTTAGTTGGGCTTTTTGCTTAATTGGGCTTGATCTTATACTGAATTTTTATTTATTTTTTAAGAAGACCTAATCACCTAATACTGAATCTTAAAAAGGATGTATTGTGCTCCATTTAGTGGTATAAAAAGTTGTGTATTGATTTAAAAGGCTGAAGATGAAAATTGAAGAACAAAGAACTATAGATTCTTCTATTAAATTGAGATATAAATCTGCTGTTGTTCCAAAGGGATCACAGGATCATGTTATTCCTATCCAATCATTCAAAGTTTTTCATGCACAAATTTCAAGGAAAAAGATTTTCGTAATCTAACCTCCACAAAGAACAACGGCTGAGATCGGAATAACAGTCTTGTTATCACTTTGGAATAACACCAGATTTATTTCCCTTAATTGAGATGTATTGTGCTACACTTTGTGGCATATTGATGCAAGTTTTACTGTTTATCAAACAGTTTAAAAGCTACAACGATCTATAATTGATGGTCTTTGATGAAATATCACATACATAACTATGTAATTTGATACACAACCAATACAAAAACACTCACATGTTTATGATTCTTTCTATTTTGTCAACAGTTTTATCTTCATTTTAAAATTATTATCAATTTTAATAACATAATTATTGTCAAAATTACTCAATTATATTTGGTACTCAGTACAACTTAAGAGCATCTACAACAGTGATTTCTTTTAGATTGCTAATTTGATGTGTCAATTACTAATATAATTACTGAGATGTACCACAGTTTTTAAATTAACAAATTTGTTTTAAAAAAAAAGCGTTTGCTTAATGACACGTGGGTAATTTATTGGTTCAAGTTCTTTCTTAGTACTCTCTCTCTAACAAAAAAAGAAGATGCGCTGATGTGAACATAAAAAGAAATTAAAATTAATTGCACCATTGTAGTAGATTAATTTCTAAAACATTCATAACTGTTACTTAACAATTAATTTCAATTGCTGAATTTGAGATGCTCAACCCCACTTTGTATGAAAAAGTAAATATTGAATTCACTGTCAACTTATGAAATTTTAAATTCCCTAATTACAGCCCATTCAAACGTCGGTTCCTAAGGTGAAACTGTGAAAGATGAGCCTTCCCTCTCCACATTTATCCGTCTCCTTAGAAATTCTGCCAAGTGTCAAAATCTGAGAAGTTAAGGACCGCTCTAATTAATCCGTACAATTGGAGAGGAGCCGACGCCCTCTTGAGAACCTCTCAAGTGCGTATCATATCTCATATTTTACGTGACCGACGTATTGCAACGGTTGAGATTTTCCAAAAAGTCACGCAAAATATGAGATATCTCAGAGGATGCGAATTCTCATCTCAGCAGCTTTAACTTTTGCATTCCAGGCCCTACAAAATCTCTTAATTGACAGGGGCGGACCCATGTGGAATCAGAGTGGGGCAGGCGCCCCCTCTGGATTTTTAGTTTTAGTGGTGATTTGTCGATGTCGATTAACTCTACTTTTTCCTGAAATTTTTTGTCCCTCTCTAGATGTTTAATTTCTAATTCGGGTTAAATATAGAGTTAAAATAAAAATAAATTTTTTGAATTATGATTGGTAATTATAATTATAAGTTAGAGGATCAGAAATTACAAGTCAGACTATTAGAAAATATAAGTCAAACACTGGTGGAAAAACATGAATCAGGATCGGCTATATGAAACAACCGATACTAATACCTATCTGGATCGGTTTTCTGAACAAAACCGATCCTAAAAACTAATAAGATCGAGTTTTTTAGTCAATTGATCCTAATTTATGAACTATCGGGATCAGTTATTTATAAATAATCGATCCTAATATGTAATTCATGTTAGTAGGTTTTCTTGTAACTTAATTTTTTTCATGTTATATGTAATTTAGTATCTTTTTTTTTTTCATGTTACATGTACCAAAATTTTAATATTTCTAAAGCATGTCATAATATTGGTTCCTAAAGTATTAATATCTCTTAAGCAAGTCATAATATTGGTATGTCATAAATTATTTTAATATATATTTTTTTTCATGTTACATGTACCAAAATTTTAATATTTCTAAAACATATCATAATATTGGTTTCGAAAGTATTAATATTTCTTAAGCAAGTCATAAATTATTTTAATAAATAACCTTATAATTATCCAATAAATTATTTCATAAAATTTATCTTATAAATTAGAACATAAAGAAGGTAATATATTATATTATATTAGAAATTAACTTATAAGTTATTGTATCTTACAAATTGTTCGTAAAAGATGGGTTATTTTTTTAATAAATTATCTTATTAAATATAAGTTACAAAAATTTGTAACATCAAATAAGTATATAAAAAGTCAGATATTTATTTATTTTTTATATTTTTAATCCAATAAAAGAATAATAAAATTAATTTGAAGAATTATTTTTTTAAAGTATCTGGATCGGTTCTGTCTAAACAACTGATCCAGATAACTACCTGGATCGGTTCTTTGTTAAAAACCGATCCAGATAGTTATCTGGATCGGTTATTATATAAAGAACCGATCCAAATGTTATTTTTCTTTCAAATTTTCTTTTCATGTTATAAAAGTAAATTATATATAAAAATTTATTTTGTAAATTATTTTTATATGTTATTCTAATAAAATTCTTAAACAAGATTACTTCCTAAAAATTATTTTGTAAATTATATTATCTTAAAATTTATTTTAACATTATTTATAAATTATTTTAATAAATAACCTTATAATTATCTAATAAATTATTTCATAAAATTTATCTTATAAATTAGAACATAAAGAAGGTAATATATTATATTAGAAATTAACTTATAACTTATAAGGTAAATTAGAACATAAAGAAGGTAATATATTATATTGTTCATTCTTATTTTAATTTGTAGTGATGCATTTGGTTGATAATAGTGTTATGTGGTTGAGTTGGCGATCTTTTCTTTTGTTGTAATATGCTATTTTTGTTGTTTTAATGAAGTTAATTTATCAGCAAAACAATGCATATATTCTCGATAGAAAATTCTCCGTAACAAATATAATCCATAAAAAATTATCTAATAAAAAGAACAACATCTCAGACATAATTTTAAAAAACAAATATCAGAACTTTTATTATAAACAAAAACAACCATAAAAAAATGAAGTAAAATCTATAGTACATATAAAGCTAAATACATAAAAAAAATTGAAAATTACAAATAATGAAAATTAATTATTAACTTATTGTATTGAATTGTCATTGTGATTTTAAATAAAAAGAATACATAACTACTAAAAATACACATGTCCATTTTAGTGTGGTGATTGTCGAAGAAGAAGACTTTCAACAGCGTTTTTGCATAAATGTAAAATTTGGACTCCAATCACATTTTAATATAGAGATCATGTTGAACGGTTTGGATTGACAGTTTGGCCTTTGAAATCGCAAAAATAGCTTATAAACATATGGTGGCAATAAGGTGTGTTACCATAAAATGGTGCAATTGTATCCCTCCTCATTTATTATTATTATAATTAATCATGTTAATACAAATATAAACCTGTGGAAAAAATTAAGACACTAAGATTATGACTGGAAACACAACATGCATGTGAAATAGAAAATATAAATTGTAACGTGAAAAAAATAAGGATAAGTAGACGGTTTTAATTATTGGGTTCACTTTCACTTCGAGAGAAGTTAAAGCTGATCGGTAGTCGGTAGGTCCAAATAGAATAAGGAATTCAAACCTTAATTATTTTATCAAATACAGATTATAATCATGTCAGTTTAACATTTAAAATTAGGCCTCTAAATATAAACCACCTATTCATGTTGCTTAAGAGTAATTAGTCCTCTAATGATTCCACTGTTTGTGACTATTTTTTTTTCAGATCCTAATTTAAAAAAAAAAACTTTTAGGATCGGTTAATTTTTAATAACCAATCCTAAATATTTTTTTTTTAGAATTAGGATTGGTTGTTTAGAGAGAATCGATCATAATATATGATAATTATGATCGGTTCTTAGCTTAGAACCAATCCTAATACTATCAGGATCGGTTTTTAGAGAGAACCAATCTTAACGCTTATGTAGTGCTGGGGTTTATTTTCGTTTCGTGCCTCTGTACTTATCCAAAATATTTGAGTCTCAACTGATCCCTTTATTTTCATTTCGCGCCTCTGTACTTATCCAAAATATTTGAGTCTCAACTCATCCCTCTCTTTCTCTCCTTCTCCTCCCTGTTTCTCTCTTTCTCTATCTCCGTCTCTCCCTCTCCTCCGTGTTTCTCTCTCTCTGTCTCCATCTCTCCCTCTCAAAGCCGCTCTCCCTCTTGCCTCACCCTCTCTGCTCAGTAAGCTTTACTATTAATTTTAGATTTATTAACAAAGTGGATTTGCATGTGATTTAAGTGCTTTAATGTTAATTTTGTCTTCCATTAGCAAATTTTATTTTGAACGTTACATTGTTGGTATTTTTTCAGGCTTGCAAATTGAAGTTAGGGAATTTCAATGGTGCTCTATTAGATACTGATTTTGCAATTCGTGAGAGGGAGGGTCATGCTAAGGCTTATTTTCAGCAAGGATAAGTTCTGAAATTTATTTGATATTTGTGTTTTTGGTGCCAAAATTATGGAATTTTTTCAAGAGTCGTACGAGAAATTCACTTTGATGATTTGTTTTCCTTTTTTCTGGTGTTATCTTCTTGTAGGGATAAGCAGTGATGACTAATTCACTTTGCTATTTAGCGATGCAAAGCTTAATTTTTGTTGATAGAGAGTTCACATTTTGGTTATTTCTAAAGCTAAACATGAATTTTTTGTAATAATTTAAGATGTGTATGATATTTAATTTAGGATGTATATATGATATTTGATTATTGCTTCTTACTGTGCAAACAAAAAAATTTAGAATGCTAGCCAGCAAAATATATATGGAAGCTGGTCAAATAAATAAAAATATATTTTTTAGCTTCAATAAAACATCAGGATCGATTGTTTAAAATAACCGATCCTAATTCTAAAAAAAAAAAAATTTAGGATCGGTTATTAAAATAACCGATCCTAAAAGTGTTTTTTTTTTTTTTAGAATTAGGATCGGTTATATTAAACAATCGATCTTGATAGTGTAACATCTGGATCAAATTTGGTTTTTTAATTAAAACTGATACTAATAAAGAAGAATCTGGATTGGTTTTAATTAAAAACGATACTAATTTTTTTTAATGGGTATTAAAAAACGGGGGAAAAAACTATTAGGATCGGTTCTCAGATATAACCGATCCAGATAAGGGCCTATTAAGATCGGTTGGTTAAAAAATAAAAAATCGATCCTGATAGTATCAGTATCGCCTTCATCAGGATCAGTTATATTTCGATACTAATATGCGTATATAACTGATCCTAATTCTATATTTTCCACTAGTGAAAGTATTATTTTTTATCAAGTATCCAATTAGTTAGTGAATTTAAATCTGATTCGATAATTTTTTGCCACCCCTAACGAGAATTCTGAATCCGCCCCTGTTAATTGAGATGTAGTAAACTACCATTACCATCTAAAATTAATTACTAGTAGGCTGAGAAATGACTAATGAGAATGCCAAGTAAATTTCCCACGGAATCGACTAGCGTATAATTGCATAAAAGCCCTCTGTGGTACATATGAACATTACTACAAAAAAAACTCTTTTATATCAGTTAGAATCACATTTCACCATTGAATTCCGAGCCGATGCATATTGCCTCAATAGGAAATCCACAAACATATGCCATCAGCGGAAACCAATGGCGTTAAGCACTAACACTATCTGTTGAAAAATTAAGGACCGATGGGAGTATTGGTTTTTCGGTCGTTAAATAAGTCGTTTCATGTAGAACACCATCGGATCTACTTTTTAATTAACCGATGGTGATCCTACATACGACATTTGGTATTTGACGCCGTCAAGGGTCTAATGCCATCTAGTGCGCGCGGTTGTTCGACCGATGGCAGATGTCACTTATGCCATCTGAATACTAACTAATTTTGAGCCGTTGGTAATTTATGAGAATATATATTTTTTTAATTGTGCTTTTATTAGGGTGAAGCCCCCGTAGGTGTGTGTGTCTATATATATATGAGTAAGGCTACGGTGCTACGGTGCTACAGCTCAATATTTGAGTTTTCAAAATCCTAACGGTTGATTCCAACCATTCATCTTGTTCTCCATATTAATATGTGTTTGGAGACCAAATTTTGGTAGTAAATGCATCATGTCCAGCTGATTATATATATGCTAATTAGTGTGCTATGATTTGTTGTTTATTTGCTAAATTAATTTGGATGTTTAATTAACTTTCTTGCATGTATAGTTCTGTTACTCTAATTAGTTAAAAAACTTAATTATTATGAACTTCATTAGTTTAACTTCGTTGACCTTGGATCTGTTTAATTTAAACATTCAAGAGTATTCTCTAGTAATTAATAAGCTAGCTAGCTTATATAGCTAGTGATATGTATATATAGAGTTAGGCTGGGGTGCTATGGATAGCATAGTGGCCTCCCGTGCTACGGCTCAATATTCAGGTTTTCAAAATCCAAACGGTCGATCCGAACCGTTCATTGTTTAATCCATATTGAAATGTGCTTGGAGACCAAATTTTACATTTTTTGGAATTTTTTTGCTATTTATTAAGATGGTTTCAAAATCGTTGTTTTTGTTAAAATTCTGCACCACTGGAAAACAGCGGTTTCAAAAATGCTTAATAAATAGTAAAAAAATTCCAAAAAATGTAAAATTTGGTCTCCAAGCACATTTCAATATGGATTAAACAATGAACAGTTTGGATCGACCGTTTGGATTTTGAAAACTTGAATATTGAGCCGTAGCACGGGAGGCCACTATGCTATCCATAGCACCCCAGCCTAACTCTGTATATATATATATATAGAGAGAGAGAGATGGGCTATGGTGCATTGCAATGCATAGGCCATAGTGTGCATTGGACCATAAATCACCGATTCAAAGTTCAAAGTTCAAATGACCGATCCAAACCGTTCATCTTGTTTTCCATATTAATATGTGCTTGGAGACCAAATTTTACATTTTTTTTGAATTTTTTTACTATTTATTAAGCCACTTTGAAAATCGCTGATCCAACGGTGGCTTCTGATTTTACTGTTCTAAACAGTGACCGTTGGATCAGCGATTTTTAAAATGGCTTAATAAATAGTAAAAAAAATTCAAAAAATATAAAATTTGGTCTCCAAGCACATATTAATATGGAGAACAAGATGAACGGTTTGGATCGGTCATTTGAACTTTGAATCGGTGATTTATGGTCCAATGCACATTATGGCCTATGCATTGCAATGCACCATAGCCCATCTCTCTCTCTATATATATACATACATATACATATATATATACAGAGAGAGAGAGATGGGCTATGGTGCATTGCAATGCATAAGCATCCTTGTGCATTGGATTATAAATCACCGATTCAAAGTCCAAATTACTGATCCAAACTGTTCATCGTATTCTCCATATTAATAAGTACTTGGAGACCAAATTTCATATTTTTTGGAATTTTTTACTATTTATTAAGCCACTTTGAAAATCGCCGATCCGGTAGTCCAGAAATTTTTACTGTTTTTACTGTTCACCCGGATTTTCAGATTTTCAAAGTGGCTTAATAAATAGTAAAAAAATTCAAAAAAATATAAAATTTGGTCTCCAAGTATATATTAATATGAAGAACAAGATAAACGGTTTGAATCAGTCATTTGGACTTTGAATCAGTAATTTATGGTCCAATGCATAAGGATGCCCATGCATTGCAATGCACCATAGCTCATCTCTCTTTCTCTCTCTATATATATATAGATATATGTTACTCTCTTGGTTAATTATGAACTTCTATGTAAAAAAAATAGAACAAAAAGATTCTCTCTATATATATAGATATCTTACTCTCTTGGTTAATTATGAACTTTTATGTTAAAAAAAATATAATAAATTTTTTTCAATTGATGTGGTTTACTATCCTTAATTAATTAGATATTATTGATTTGGAATTATGTATGTTATTAAATAATTATTTTATTATAATGATTAAATGTGATATATATGTAGTAATTAAATGTGTTTCTTGTATTACTAACACCATCAGTTAAATTGATGTACTTGCATGACTAATATTCCAATTATTTAATTATCATAGCTGCCAATGAAAAATACAACATCGGTTCAGTAAGGATACCAAATAGTGTTGATCAATCCAAAACCAACGGATCATGAAACAACCAGACGGTAAAGTAATTTCCTCAGTGCCATCGTCTGTTTAGCCAAACCGATGTAGAAGAGTCGCCTAGTACTAACTATTAGTGAAATTTAACCGATGGCAAAGGAGGGGGTCCATCAACGCCATCGGTTTGTTATCCATAACAGACAGTAAAAAGTTCAACATAATTACAGCGCTGCCACTTGTGACGTACACCATTTATGCGGAAGCACATCCGATGGTAAAAGGGCAATGGGAATTTTTTTTCTTTTGTAGTAGTAGTGGAAGCAAATCCAATATTTATTCTCTCTTTTCATGCCAATTGTTTCGTGTTTTGCTTGTAATTCCAATTTACTACTTGAACTTTGAATAGATATTGGGTTTTCTGCGTGATATTGTAAATTAAATGTGGTTAGAGATCACTTTCTTTGTTGCAAAAACATTTATTTGATGTTCTTTCATATAGTGATGATTTTAGGGTCTTTATTATTAATTAATATCTCTATTTATTCTGATTGGGATTGTATCTGTAATGAATCAAAATAAATGACATTAGTCATTGTGAAATGTCTAAGTGCAAGTCAGTGATTTAAAAGTGCTCAGAGTTTTCCAGCCTCCATATAAATAAAAAATAACTTTTTTTTATCTTTTATCTTTTACATTTTATAATTTTATAAATAATAATACTTTTCAGTCCTCGTAAAATAAAATAAAATAAAGCTGACATAAGTTAACAACAACATAGAACAAAATTTTATTAACCCAAGAAAGATATTATGCTTATCAATGCCTATTTCAGCTATATGTTCTTATTTTTTTGCTTTATGAAACTTTTAGTTCAACATCTTCAATTTATCAAAGGTGGAACTTAGAGCTCGAACCAACAGACACAAAATTAAATAAAAAGAAACGAAAAAATAACTGCTGGATTAATTAGGATAAAAATATTAATAATGCTATTTTGATTTTATACATCGATCACACAAATAATAAAATAAAAATAAAAATATATAAATTGTGAGCTGTATAAATCCAAACTTATTCTGTTAATATCATTGCAAATTGTCCTGTTCAAAACAGCTCTTATACTGTTCTATCTCGACAGTTCAAATTGAAATCTCATCTAGCTTTTTGTGTGGCATTGGAACAACTGGGACACCGTGGTGTAATTAATTCCACCATTTAATGAAAGTACGTACCAAGTTGGGCTGATCCCTGATTTCACGCATGATCATTAATTAATCCTGAAAATTAAGCTGCACATAGATCTAGTTAGGAGCTGAAACTCATCACATAAATTTTACTGAGAAAGGAAAAATAAAATAAAGATAGTGAGGTGGCATATTTTTTTTTTTAGAGCACGTGGTTTTATAACTAGCTCCACCGACATTTTTAGTTTTACCTATTTTCTAAACTAATTTATTAAAAATAATCAGGATTTAACCAAATTTTTAAAAATACTCAAACCGCATATATTTTCTGTGGTTTGGATTTAAGGTCTCAAACTGCAGAAAATATTTGCCGTTTTTTTTTTTTTGCATTATAAATACGGGAGAAACTCTAACTAAACAATTTCATTGAATCCGTCTACATTATTCACCACACCATAATACACCTGTCCATGATACTGATTTCTACATGCTCTCAGTTTGAGAAGTTAACAATTCCATTAAAACCATCTCCTCTAACTTAACAATTCTAACATACTGATTTGAGACCTGGAATCTCTTGATCTATTTGGAGATTTTGTATGAAACTTTGTAATCTTGTTCTATGATGTCAAGATTGCATATCAGTCAATTTTCATGATTTTTTTAACATGATTTCATGGTTTATAGGTTGTGCAAAGACAGAGGTAAATTTAATTAAGCACGAGACGAGGTTGATTAGACAGTAATCCAATATTCCTGATTTGAAGTGTGCCAGTCATAGTATTCAACTTGCAATATATACATCTAGAACATATCTCTTTCAACAATCAAGGTCACACTCATTAATTGTCTTCTTTCAAAAACAAATCATTAATTGTCTGGGTACCAAACATAACCAAAATTAAATGATAAAAATTAATCCGGGTAACATAATGGTAATAACTAATAAGGAAAATGTCATATATACCCTTCAAAAATATCAAAATGGCTTATTTCTCCTTCTAACATTCATAATCTCATATCTATCCTTCTAAACTTTACAAACTTAGAAAATTATCTAATTTACTGTATTTTTATATTACAAATCATTTTAAATTTATAAAGTTCCCATTTTTATTCTTTATTAAAATGAAAACAAATGTAGCTTGTGTAAGATAAATATTCAGTTCTTCTTCCAATTGAACGATTTGTGTGAAAAAATAGTTTATTTTTTTACTTGCAACACATGCACAAGCGTATATTAAATGCGTATATTAAATACCAGTATACCAAATGTCTTTAAACTACTGAACTTCTATCTGCAACAAATTGGTCCTTAAACTTTTAAGAAAAAAAAAAAAACAAATTGGCCTATAAATTATCATTTACACCAACTTGCTCCTTGAATTTTTGGATGAGAATTAGTTCTACAATTTCGCTACAAGAAATAATTTTGACTTGAACTTCAATGTAATTACATTGGTCCTTTAAAAATCTTTTTAAGAAATCAGATTGGTCTATGAAACTTCATCTATACTAAATGGTGCTTTGAATATTTTTAGAACAAAAATAGTTAGCATCTCATCGTTTAAAGAAAAATCAAATTAATGTTAGGAATTTTATTTACACGTACTGAAACTATCTTGGTTTTGTTTCAAAAATTATTTTGGGAGTTTTTAGAACTGCAAAAAATTAGTAGGGGAAAGGGGGCTAAGCGAGTTTTTCATTTGTCCTTTAAATTATATATATATATATATATTTTTAATAAGAATTAATACTGTTTGTCATCTTCAGCTGTAAATGAAAGTTCAGAGGACTTAATTTATTTAGAATTGATTACGGAGTTAGGAAGAGTGAAGGAGTTAGCAATCTGCAAGCAGGGATCAATTAATATTTAATAGAGATGGGCATCTTTACTGTGATTTGCAGCTGGGCCATGCAATGGGTTGATGCAAATACTTAATTCTTCTCTGGTTTATTTTTGCATGAAGATTAATTAGTAGTTTGAGGTGATTGATTTTAATTTTGCAGCATTAGAACATATTAATTATTAAAGGAAACCTCTAGAGAACAAACCTCAACACGCAAGACGCAACAGACGATTTGAAAAGAAGGAAAATTAAAAATTCTGGTCGTTCTGATCCTACGGCTATGAAACGATCTTTTCCTCCTCCGGTTAATTGAATTGGACGTACCACAACGTAACATAAAAGATAAAACTTTGCACATTGTCTCAAATAACACCGCACTTGACTACTTGAGAGTTGTGACCACCGCTGTGTTCCACTTGGGAAAAGCAAATATATCAGCTGCAATGAACCATCCGTTTAAACCCAAATTTTTAAATATACTACTTTAAAAAAAAAAAAAATAAACCAAATTTTTTAAAAAATCCTGTAGAGTCCTGCTCATTCTACCTCCAGTTTCAAACAATATCTATGATCTTGCCATCTCATGTCGCTCATGAACACATTTCATGAGCGAATTTGAAAATATTATAAATTAAATTTATTATTTTATTTTATGGTTATTATTCACCGGAGATCCTACAAATTTATTAACCCTAAATTAATTTTTATTACAAAGAAATCCAATTAGATATATGTATTATTTTATTTATGGTTATTTTTCACCGAAGACTCTAGAAGTTTATTTGCCGATATCTCTAAATTAATTTTTATTACAAAGATGTCCAATTATATATATATATATATATATATATATATATATATATATATAGAGAGAGAGAGTTAGGCTGGGGTGCTATGGATAGCATAGTGGCCTCTATGCTACGGCTCAATATTCGAGTTTTCAAAATTCAAACGGTCGATCCGAACCGTTCATCTTATTCTCCATATTAATATCTGCTTGGAGACCAAATTTTACATTTTTCTGAATTTTTTTACTATTTATTAACTATTTTACAAAATTGTTGATCCAACGGTGGCTGCACAAAACAGTAAAACCGTTGGATTAGCGATTTTCAAAGTGGCTTAATAAATAGTAAAAAAATTCAGAAAATTATAAAATTTGGTCTCCAAGCAGATATTAATATGGAGAATAAGATGAACGGTTCGGATCGACCATTTGGATTCTGAAAACTCGAATATTGAGCCGTAGCATAGATGCCACTATGCTATCCATAGCACCCCAGCCTAACTCATATATATATATATATATATATATATATATATAGAGAGAGAGAGAGAGAGAGAGAGAGAGAGAGAGATAGGCTAATGTGCATTTGAATGTATATGGTCCGAAGTGCTTATGGTCTAAATTTGAAATTTCAAAATCCAAACAGTAGATCCGAACCGTTCATCTTATTCTCCATATTAATGTGTGCTTGGAGGCCAAATTTTACATTTTTCTGAATTTTTTTTACTATTTATTAAGCCACTTTGAAAATCGCTGATCCAACGGTTTTACTGTTTTGTGCAGCCACTGCTGGATCAACGATTTTGTAAAATACTTAATAAATAGTAAAAAAAATTCAGAAAAATGTAAAATTTGGTCTCCAAGCACATATTAATATGGAGAACAAGATGAACGGTTCGGATCGACCGTTTGGATTTTGAAATTTCAAATTTGGACCATAAGCACTTCGGACCACATACATTCGAATGCACATTAGCCTATCTCATATATATATATATATATATATATATATATATATATATATATAGGTGGGCTACGGTGAGTTGCGAAGTAAAGCGACTATTTTACTTCACACTCATATTTTGCAATTCTAAAGTTCAAAACGTCGATCCAAACCGTTCATCTTGTTCTACATATTGAAATGTGCTTGGAGACCAAATTTTATATTTTTTGGAATTGTTTTACTATTTATTAAGCAATTTTGAAAGTCGCTGATCTGATGGTCCAGAAAATTTTACTATTTTTTACTGTTCACAGCAAAATAGCAATTTTCAAAAATGCTTAATAAATAGTAAAAAAATTCAAAAAAATGTAAAATTTGGTCTCCAAGCACATTTCAATATGGATTAAACATCTAATGGTTCGGATCGGTCGTTTGGAATTTCAAAATAAAAATACGGCGTGAAATAGAAACGCATTTTACTTCGCAACTTACCGTAGCCCACCTATATATATATATATATATGAGATGGGCTATGGTGCATTTCAATGCATGAATCCTCTTATGCATTGCAATATAAATCACGGATTTAAAGTCCAAACGACCGATCCGAACTGTTCATCTTATTCTTCATATTAATATGTACTTGGGGACCAAATTTTATATTTTTTGAATTTTTTTACTATTTATTAAGCAATTTTGAAAGTCGCTGATCTGATGGTCCAGAAAATTTTACTGTTTTTTACTGTTCACATAAAAACAGTAATTTTCAAAAATACTTAATAAATAGTAAAAAAATTCCAAAAAATGTAAAATTTGGTCTCCAAGCACATTTCAATATGGATTAAAATCTAACGGTTCGGATCGGTCGTTTGGAATTTAAATCGTGATTTATAGTGCAATGCATAAGGGGGTTCATGCATTGCAATGCACCATAGCCCATCTTATATATATATATATATATATATATATATATATATATATATATATATATATATATATATATATTATTTTATGGTTATTTTTCACTGAAGACTTTAGAAATTTATTCGTCGATATCCCTAGAAGTCTAAGGGTCTTCAAAGAAAAATGATAAAAATAAAATAAAATCCAATTAGATATATATATGTCATTGGACTTCTTTGTAATAAAAATAAATTTAAGAATATTGACGAATAAGTCTCTGGAATCTTCAATGAAAAATAACCATAAAATAAAATTATATATATATATATATATATATATACACACATATACATATACAGAGGAGGGATCCAATTACACCATTTTTTGGTGACACCGAATTACATTCTCCATTTTTAAAGTTTTCAAATTCCAAACAGTCAATCCAAACCGTTCAACATAATGGATATGTTAAAATGTGCTTGGAGATCAAATTTTATATTTTTTTGGAATTTTTTTACTATTTATTAAGTATTTAACAAAATTGCTATATTAAGACCGTTTTAATTTTTGTAACCATCTTAATAAATAGCTAAAAAATTCAGAAAAATGTAAAATTTGATTTGCAAGCACATTTTAACATATCCATCAAGTTGAACGGTTTGGATCGACTACTTGGACTTTGTAAACATAGGGTGTAATCCGGTGTCACCAAAAATCGTATAATTAGATCCCTCCTCATATAGAGAGAGAGAGACTAATTGAAGGATGTGTGTTTTGAAAGTTATTTTTTAATGTGTTGTTCATGCTTTTATTATGAATATTATTATTCTTGTTCCTTGAGATTTATATGTTATATCTTTGGAAGTATTCAAAAAGATGCTCTTGGTCTTGAATCATAGAACTCATAAGATGAGAAACATTTAATCACTAAACAAGTTTACAATTGTGGTGATTAAGGAGGAACATTAATTACCGGGGAAGATTGTTATGTAGATTAAAGTACATTGAAGTTCTATAAATGTTGATAAAGGATTATCATTTAATTACATGAATATATAAAATGTATATTTTATATATTGAACATGACCTAAATGAATGGAACATTATATGGATTGTGTTTTGTGTCATTAATATTTTCATTGTGTCTTTAGAATCTTAGATATGAGATGTATAAATTTTTCACATGAAAAGTATATAATGTGCTTTCTATTTAAATACTATCTTATGATATGAATAAAATAGTAGTTTGTTGTGTACAACTTGTGCTGAAGAAATCGATATGTTAATATTATCATTGTCCCTCAATTTGAGTTATGATATTACTGGACCCCTTGGTAAAGTGGAATTATATTGCATGCAATATAACTGATGTAGTTATAATTATAATTCACTTGAGAGACCAAGAAAACGAATATAATGCAAAAATGATATGATCCTATTTTGCATATTATTCATAATATCATGTGACAAGGATAGACACAAAATTAGTGAATTGAGTAAATGATTACTATGTCGTTTGGATAACTATAATGTAATGATAGAACCTCTTATAGTCAATAATGTAAAATTTTATATTATTACCAAAATGACATAGATCCTCTATGCGGTCACACCAACTGAAGAGAAACAACGAGTATCTTACATTTCATAATGATGTATAAGATAAAATACATGAGATAAATGTTAAAATAAAATGTCATAATATGACATGCTTAGACCATAAATAAATTTATGAAGTTATGCAAATATTATTTGGTATAATGTTTGAATACATTATAAGAATAATATAAATATTGTATAATAGAATAATATAAATAATATTATTTGTTCATAAATTAATTTATGGAACCAACCATAAGATGAGATTAAAAAGAGCACGAGATGGCTAAACAAGGCTAGTAGCATTTGTGTAATTGATTCAAACCTTACACAAAGGGTTTCCCTAACCCTTGCCTATTTAAGGGGGCTCATTTGAGAGAAAAATAAGTTAATTTTCTGCCTATAACACTTGTCAAAATCAACCCCTTTGAGCAGCCACGTTTTTCCTTTTCCCTTGACCGAAACTTTAAAGGGAGGCTCTCATCTCTCATCTCTTTTTGCTAGGTGGTTGGATCTAAGCTCTAAACTTCACATCCATCTATCTAAGAGATGTGCTAGTTTGTTATTTAGGTTCAAGGTGAACCAAGAGATGGAGAGGCGCTTCAATCGAAGAGATTGTTTCCAAGAGATCTAGAAAGAAAATCGACTTCTCTCTAATCAAGAGATTTGACAATCTCTTTAGGTATAAATTATTATCTCCTCCTGTATAGGAAATGAATAAATTCATTTATTTTTATTTAGTACACATAAGTGCTTAATGAAACTATTAAGAAGTTTCTTGTTTGTTATTGTCATATAAATAACGTCATTTGTGTATTGAGTCAAGTAGTGGTAGAAAAAATTTTAAATTCTCACCACATAGGCATACACATGAAATCCCTACACTAATGTGCATTCAAATGTATACGGGCCAAAATACATATGGTTCAAATTTGACTTTGCAAAATCTAAACGGTCAATCCGAACCGTTCATCTTGTTCTCCATGGACATATTCGATAGCATTGGAATAGAGGAATTAGAGGGAATTAATGTTATATTCCATCCGAATAGAACTAGAATGTATTGGAATAGAGAATTAAGAATTGACACTTTTTCACCTTTTTCAATTCCAATGGGGATTGGAATTATGAATTGAGACAGAATAGAGATAAAAAAAATGACTGTTTACACCCTTGTTTTGCTGATGTGGCAACTCCTTCTCCCACTTTTTCTAATTTAATATTCTTTCACCTTTCTCCCCATCACATTTGGATGCACTAGAGAATAGTTAGAATAGCTATTGTTGAGAATAGTAGGTTAAGAATAGCTAGAATAGCTACTATTTAAGAATAGCGCTATTCGGAGCTATTCGGAATGTTGTTTGGATTAAACATTTAGAATAGCGAGAACAATGATTGAACATTTGAGAGAGTACGTTTGTTATTCCAATTTTTTGTAGGAATAGCGAGAACAACACTATTCTCGTTGTTCCCCAGTATGTTTGGATGAATCGGAACAGCACTATTCTCGTTGTTCTCGTTATTCTCGCTACATCCAAACATAAAGGAGAAACAAACCCATTCCTCCATTTTGCTCCTATAAAATTTTTGGAGAACCTGCTAGGAGATTTGATAAATGAAGACAACGAGATTGATAGATGCAAATTTATATTCCAAATGAGATCTCTCTTATCAGGTCTTGCTCTTCCATTTGAGCTTCCCCTTTTGCATTTCATCGATGTGTTTGTTAAAACCTCCATTGTCAAGTTGGTCTACCTAAATTGCGAGTCCGTGGAGATTATCGGTTATCAGGTTGAAGAGCTTCTTGGAAGAAATTAGTCAGTATATATATATATATATATTTTTCTCCATTTTAATGCAATACCCTTTTTATTCGTTGTATAATTTTTTCTCTTAAAATTGGTGAGGCGCCTCTGTTTTCTTTCTCAAGAAATGTAGTGAGAATAACTTAAGAGTTGATTAATCATGATAAGTGGCAGCAAGTAGTTGAGTTGGAAATATTAATTTGTAGGTTGATCAATGCTTGCTAGGACTCGTATCAGTGAGTCAGTAAATAATTTTGTGAAATAATGTTAGTAATTTCATGCATTACATTATAACAGTACGATTGGAAACCATGAAAACAGCAAACCAGTAGCATTGATGGATTTGTGCTCTGCATATAGTTGGTCTCTTTGACTCGTTCAATTAGGCATCCTGATTTCAAGTACTGTGATTATTTATTGATGATTGTGGAACTCTTGGATGGAGGTGTAATTATGTACTCGATTGTTGATTAATGATTGCTTGATTCCTCAAACATTTTAACAGTATATGCATCTCAACAAATTAGTTGCTTCTTTATTCAGTGAATAACCATTACCATCAAGCTAAATAGAATTTTTTTTTGTTTTAAAATTATAATCTTTTGTCTCAAGTTAAATAGAAGTACAACACAATATGGTGCTGTGGTCAAAACTCAACAAAAGGTTATAAGGGTAATTTCTTACAATTATGATATTTTTATAAAAAAAAAAGTGCAACTATTCCACTTGATGGTGTGCCGAACACATGTGGAATAGAGTAGAAGAGTTGTCAATTCTTAATTTCATAATTCTCTTTTCTTCTCTTATTTCATGTTTTGCCGAACAAGGCCCATATTAATATGTGCTTGGAGACCAAATTTTATATTTTTCTGAATTTTTTTACTATTTATTAAAAATTGCTGATCCAACAGTGGTTTAACAAAATAATAAAATAAGAAACTACTGTTGAATCAACGATATTCAAAGTGGCTTAATAGATAGTAAAAAAAATTCAGAAAAATATAAAATTGGGTCTCCAAGCACATTTTAATATAGAGATCACATCTAACAGTTTATATCTACTTTTTATATTTTAAAATTTTAAATTTGGACTCGTAGCACTTGGGTCCATATGCTACCGAAAGCATATTAGTCACGCACTCTCTCTCTATATATATAATTGGACTTCTTTGTAATAAAAATTAATTTAGAGTTATCATGAATAAACTTCTAGAGTATTAATAATAACTATAAAATAAAATAATAAATTTAAAAATATCATTATCTTAAAATTTATCTGTCGACAATTTACAGGTACCGAGTCTGGAATTACCAGTGGTTGTCTGTTTGCTCATGACACTTGGGTCCAAAAATTTACAAGCATTTTGGATAATTGACTTGATTAATTGATTGTGAAGGGCTATGTTTTTCAGAAATTTGCTCATGTGGGTCCAAAAATTGATTAATATACATCTGATTGTTGAAATTCGTATTAAGTTTGTATATATCTTCAAACTTCGGAGTTCGAAAAAAAAAATGAGGCGCATCTAGGGAATGTAGGCTCCATTATATATTGGTCTGCGTTTTCTAGGGAATGTAGGCTCCATTTTATTTTAGAAATAGTGATTTTTTGGTTTATCTGTTAGCATGAGCTAAAGAAGATCATAGAAGATTAGAAGGGAATCAATGAAAAAGGCAGCAGAAGATTTAGTTTCCAATGCATAATATTTAGTTTCCAATAAATATAATATCTTTACAATTAATGTAATATTTAGACAATCCTTGATTAAGGAAGGAAATAACTAGAAAGGCTATATGAGAGGCTGCTGCCCATCTCAATAGATGATCCGAAAAATATAATTCTGTAATTTTTCCTCTTGAATGAAATAAAAATGGGAGGGAAGGGACTTTCTTGGGAGTATTGTGTTTATAATTTTTGATAAGTTGACATGGTATCAGAGCCTTGTCTGTGGTTCTGTGGAAGTAGCTTAAATCAATTCCCTGTGTAGTCAGATATTTAGATTGCATAGTCGCTGTTTTTTTTCTCTCCTCTTCTTCTTTCCCTCAATTTCTTTTATTTTCGCTGCTATGGCTGAGAAATCAGTGGATGATAAAACTGATAAACCGGAGAACACCTTTCTATTGGAAAACTTAACTAATGCTCTATCTCAAATTCTCCTTCAGCAGAAACCTAATAATGCAAGTCATGATGGGTTCGCTTCCGCCATGACGATTAAACTTGATGGCAATAATTTTTATCTATGGTCACAGATGTTGAAGATGAAACTTGCCGGAAGAGACAAACTCGGTTATATTGATGGGACAATTCCTCAACCTCCTCTGACAAATGAGAACTACAGAAGATGGTTAGTAGATGATTCTATTGTCAAAGATTTCTTGATCAATTCAATGGACTCGTCACTAATAGGTAACTTTCTTTCATACTCTACTGCTAAAGAGGTGTGGGATGCCGTGTGTACAACCTATTTTGATGGTAATGACTTGTCCCAAATTCTTGATCTGAAAAGAAAGATTAATCAGATAAAACAAGTGGGCGGGTCGATTGAGAATTATTATACTCAATTGCAAGGGTTGTGGAAAGAATTAGATATCGGTAGACCAAATCCTATGGAACACCCAGGTGATATTGAAAAATATAAAAAATTAGTGCAAGAAGATCGGGTTTTAGTTTTTCTAGATGGTTTAGACAATCGTTTGGACCATGTTCGGGCAAGGGTGCTCCAGGTACAACCTTTTCCAACAGTAGAGGAAGCATTTGCACTAGTTCGAAAGGAAGAAATACGTCAAAAGGTTATGTTGAACCAAGAAGAAACAAATAACTCAATGGTCATGTTAGCAAGAGAGTTAACCATGAACAAACCTAGTTATTATCCAAAACCAAATTACAACCAGAATACGAAACCAAATAATCTAGAAGGATGTACTTACTGCCATAACCCAAAACATACCAAAGATAAATGTTACAAGTTGATTGGGTATCCTGAGTGGTGGAAAGACCCTAGAAAAAAGAAGCAGGGGGAACATCAGCCGCAAAGAGGAGAAGCAAGGGCGGTCACAGCCGAACTGGCCACTAACAACTCGGCGGGTCTGACTGCAAGAGCAGCAGGTCCGGCCCCTACAGCAGCTGTAGCCTGGTCATCCTCTTCCGCAGAAATTGGATTTGCGAAGCTCTCCATTCTACCACCAGTTGAGAACAAGAAAGGTAACAGTAATTATGTATTACAGGAACATAATACTAACAATATTGATTGGGTTATATATTCAGGTGCTACAGATCATATGACTCATTCTAAGAAGGACATGGTGAGATATTCTGAACCAAGAAGAACAGAAATTGCTAACGCAAATGGAGAAATACACCCGGTAACAGGAGCTGGGGATGTTCAAGTGTCATCATCTCTAACTCTCTCAAATACGTTATTGGTTCCATCTTTGTCGACAAGATTACTATCTGTCGGCCAAATATGTGAGGAATTAAATTGTGCTGTGCTTATGTATCCTCAGTTTTGTGTATTTCAGGATCTTCTGACGAAGGAGATTATTGGCCGTGGTACTAAAAGAGGGAGACTGTATTATTTGGACGACATGGTTGCTGGGAGAACTAATCTGACCACAAGTACATCCTTTAATCGAAAATCTCATATTTGGATGTGGCATAAGCGTTTAGGACATCCATCTTTTAGGTATTTGAGAAAACTTTATCCGAGTTTATTTTCTAGTTGTGAAAATGAAAATTTTGTTTGTGATGTTTGTATTAAAGCAAAAAGTCATCGTACTCATTTTGCTAATAGCTTGAATAAGAAAACCAATCATTTTGATTTGATACATTCAGATGTTTGGGGTCCTTCACCAGTTAATTCATCTCTTGGAAATAGGTGGTTTGTCTTATTTGTTGACAATTGTACGAGGATGACATGGTTATATGTGCTTAAAACCAAAGATGAAGTACCACAAGTGTTTAAATCATTTTTTAATATGGTAAAAAACCAATTTGATAAGAATATTAAATATTTGAGAAGTGATAATGGGGGAGAATTTGTTAATAAAACACTTCGAGAATTTTTTAATGCTCAAGGAATAATCCATGAAACAAGTTGTGTAGGAACTCCACAACAAAATGGAGTAGCAGAACGAAAAAATAGACATGTTTTAGAAACAGCCCGGTCAATGTTACTTGAGTATGATGTTCCACAAGTATATTGGGATCATGCAGTTGCAGCTGCCATTTATCTAATTAACCGAATGCCATCGGTTGTTTTGAATTTCCAAACACCTCTCCAAGTTCTTTCCTCATATGTCGAAATTCCATCAGTTCTTGATATTCCGCCCAAAGTGTTTGGTTGTGTAGCTTATGTCCACATACAGAAACATCACTGATCGAAACTAGACTCTTGTGCAGAAAAATGTATTTTTTTGGGGTATGGCCCGAATAAAAAGGGTTATAAATGTTTAAATCCTACTTCAAAAAAATTATACATTACAATGGATGTAACATTTATTGAAAATGAAGGTTTTTTTTCAAAAGAAAAGATTCCTCCTCAGGGGGAGAATTTATTAGAGGATGAATCTTGGTTTAAAATTAACATTGGTTCCCCATCGAATTATGTAAATCCCTCAATATCACCGAACCTGACATCCAAACCCAGTTCGGGTTCATCATCCGAATCCAGTTCGGGTCCAGCATCCCAACTCAGCCTGAGTCCAGCATCTGAACCCAGTTCGGGTCCAGCATTCGAAACCAGTCCAAGTCCAGCATCCGAACCCAATTCGGGTTCAACATCTGAACCAACGAGTCCGAGTCCAGTTCGGGTTCCTTTGGAATCGACTAATATACAATCAGAACATGGATTAAATATATGGATTGACCTGAATACAGACAACAACGGCAGTGAGCAAATGATACAGTCCCCTCAACCACAACGAGGTCAATCTCCTGAAAGAGAGGTACTTGTTCAAAACTCTGAAATTACAAATTCTAATTATAAATTTCAGTTACCATATAGGCACAACCGAGGTAAGGCACCAAAAAGGTACCGATCAGATGAAAGCAGTGAGGGAAACTATGTAATTGCAAACTTTGTCTCAACAAATCATCTTTCTAGCCATCTGAAAGATTTCGACAAAACTCTAGCATCAGCTCATATTCCTAGAAGCCTAGAAGAAGCCATGAGTGATCCAAGATGGATAGAAGCCATGCAGGTTGAAATGAAGGCACTAGAGGAAAGTTGTACTTGGCAGTTGGTCAGTTTGCCTAAAGGCAGAAAGACAGTGGGATGTAAGTGGGTTTTTACCATTAAATATGGTCCAACCGGTTTGATAGATCGGTATAAAGCTAGGTTGGTTGCTAAAGGGTTTACCCAAAAGTATGGTATTGATTTTCAAGAAACTTTCTCACCAGTGGCTAAATTAAATACTGTTAGAATTTTATTATCTCTTGCAGCAAATCTTAATTGGCCTTTGCATCAGTTTGATGTGAAGAATGCTTTCC
This sequence comes from Carex pumila, assembly GCA_033356055.1. Taxonomy (NCBI): domain Eukaryota; kingdom Viridiplantae; phylum Streptophyta; class Magnoliopsida; order Poales; family Cyperaceae; genus Carex; species Carex pumila. Next base: position 76,132 of record JARJHM010000740.1, on the reverse strand, counting down.
TTCATGGTGATCTTGAGGAGGAAATATATATGGATATTCCACCTGGATATGGTTACTCAGGTTCCCAATCCCTGGTGTGTAAATTAAAGAAGGCACTGTATGGATTGAAACAGTCTCCCAGAGCATGGTTTGGGAGATTTTGTAATGCAATGAGAGGATATGAATATTCTCAAAGCGACTCTGACCATACTTTGTTTTACAGGAAAAGACAAGAGAAGATAACAGTTCTGATTATTTATGTTGATGACATGATAATCACAGGTGATGATAATGATGGGATCAAGGATCTAGAAGAAAGACTATCTAGAAAATTTGAAATGAAGAATCTAGGAGGATTGAAATATTTTCTTGGAATTGAAGTTGCCCGAACTCAAGAAGGTATTTCCTTATCTCAACGCAAGTATGTATTAGACTTACTTGCTGAAACTGGGATGCTTGATTGCAAACCAGTTGACACTCCAGTGGTACAGAATGTCAAGATGGGTGAGTTTCCCGACCAAGTACCAGCAGATAAAGAAATGTACCAAAGACTAGTAGGTAAACTCATTTATTTGTCACACACAAGACCAGATATTGCGTATGCAGTAAGTGTAGTGAGTCAGTTCATGCATGCTCCGAGTGAACAACACATGGAAGCTGTGTTTCGAATTCTAAAATATCTTAAAGGATCACCTGGAAGAGGTATTTACTTTAAGAAAAATGGACATTTAAGAATTGAGGGATATACAGACTCAGATTGGGCCGGAGACATAACTGATCGAAAATCCACATCTGGATATTTTACATTTGTTGGAGGAAACTTGGTGACATGGAGGAGTAAGAAACAAAAGGTGGTAGCATTGTCTAGTGCTGAAGCAGAATTTAGAGGAATTGCTAAAGGGTTACAAGAACTAATATGGCTTAAGAAGATTGTAAGTGAGCTCGGATTCAAGCCCAAAGAAGAAATGAAACTTTTTTGTGACAATAAGGCAGCAATTGCTATATCTCAAAATCCTGTTCAACACGACCGTACCAAACACATAGAGATTGACAGATACTTCATTAAGCAAAACTTAGATGAAAAGGTCATATCTATTCCGTTTGTAAGGACCGAAAACCAACTTGCAGATATGTTAACAAAAGGAGTCTCTAGCACCATCTTTCATGATTCACTTGACAAGTTGGGTATGAAGAACATCTACATACCAACTTGAGGGGGAGTGTTAGCATGAGCTAAAGAAGATCATAGAAGATTAGAAGGGAATCAATGAAAAAGGCAGCAGAAGATTTAGTTTCCAATAAATGTAATATCTTTACAATTAATGTAATATTTAGACAATCCTTGATTAAGGAAGGAAATAACTAGAAAGGCTATATGAGAGGCTGCTGCCCATCTCAATAGATGATCCGAAAAATATAATTCTGTAATTTTTCCTCTTGAATGAAATAAAAATGGGAGGGAAGGGACTTTCTTGGAAGTATTGTGTTTATAATTTTTGATAAGTTGACATTATCTTTTTTTGGGAAATAGTATTTTTAAAAATTCAAGCCGTTTAAACGAGAATTAAACAAGAAGATGTGAGTTTTAATCTTTACTTCGACTTCTTGCGGATTAGTTATTCGGCTGTAAGGCCCACTAAGACACTTATTTTTCGATTTCTCTTGACTCAGTTGATCAGTTTATTCATAACATATTAATTTTTTTATATCTATGAATAATATTTAGTTTTTGGGTTGCACTATATACTCTCGAACATTATAATAAAGTCTTTGACCATTATACTCCTGAAAAAAAAAAAAGTTTACAAACTATTTGTCTCACTTTCTGTAATAAAAAAATTGTACATTTTTTTTATTATAAGCATACATCACTATCATCAGAGTATAGTTTTGATAATACAGCAATTTTAGAACTTATTTTTGAATATATTAATTACATTAATTTTCATATTGTGGAACCCATTTCTTAATTTTACTGTCTCACGAAAAGGTCATAATAAATAATGACGACTTGTTAATTTGAAAAAATAAAAATTTAGAGGAATAAGAAAACAACCTTTATCTTTAGTCTCATAGAAGAGTTGGACTACGGTGAGTTGCGAAGTAAAGCGACTATTTTACTTCAAGTTCATATTTTGTGATTTTATAGTTTAAAATGTCGATCCAAACTGTGCTCAACATGATCTCAATATTGAAATACACTTGGAGACCAAATTTTACATTTTTTGGAATTTGTTTACTATTTATTAAGCCACTTTGAAAATCGCCGATCCAGTAGTCCAGAAATTTTTACTGTTTATCTAGATTTTCAGATTTTCAAAGTGACTTAATAAATAGTAAAAAAATTTCAAAAAATATAAAATTTAGTTTCCAAGCATATTTTAATATAGATTAAACATTTAATGGTTTGGATCGGCCATTTGAATTTTAAAAGTGAAGATATTACATGAAATAAAAACATTTTACTTCGCAACTCACCGTAGCCTTACTCATAGAATAAGAACATTCTCTTATATCCTCACTGTATTTTTCTTCCGAACACACTCTTGCATTAGAATTAACTTCAACTATTTTTTATTGAAAAAAAATGTTGTTTTATTTGGTGTCATATTTATGATCCTGTATTCTACTTTCTAAGATAAAATTATCACAGTATTAATTGATTCATCATCATATTGACATACGCACGTAATAATTTCAATGGCACTGTTTAGTAATATATAAATTCCACATATCACTACAAACTAGGGATGTAAACGGATACGGATAATCTACTCCGTATTTACTTTGTATTCGGAGATTATTCAAATGCAGATTAAACAAATATGGATAATTTTCTCCGTATTCGCTCTGTATCCGGAGATTATCCAAATTTAGATTAAACGGATACATATATTTTTGCATGGTGAAATAATGGCGGATATGGATAGTTTCATGAAGATGTAAATGGAGCGGATATCTTGATATATCTGGATCCGAAATTGCTCCGAATTTATTATTCCGGATAGAAGTTGTTATATAATTATCCCATATTTATTTATGTCTTAGTTGTGAGATAAATGATAATGCAATTTGATTTTCAATTTAATCTATTTTTTGCTGGTGATGATGCTACAATAGTGTTATTTATTTTATTTTTTACCTTCATTTCTTCACTCTCAATTCTTTTGCATTCAAGACTTTAGTCCGTGACTGTAGTCTGCTTTTAGCCCCTGTGAAATTGGTTTTAGCCCTTATTTCAAGACAATAACAAGACACTCTTTTGTCTTTCATATTGTTTTTTTATTAGGTAATTATAACTTTTTATTTACTTATTTTTATTTGTATCTTAAAGTGTGCAATTACTCAATTATCTGATAATTATTTGTTTCGCATATGTATTTGAATCTATACTCGTAAATTATTCACTCTGTATCCGTATTCATTTAAGATGTATTTAGTTTTAAATTTTTTACATTCATTATTATTTGTATCTGAATCTGCTCATTAAGAGACGGATACATATATAATATTAGCATTATCCGCTCCAAATTAAATCAGCTTCGTTTTCACGTACAGATACTAGAAACTAATCCAAGTATTAAAAGGAGTTGGTGTGATAGAGTTATTAGCACTTATGGCGCATGGTGCATGCCTAAAGTAATTAATCCACACTGAAAGTAACACAAGCATATATACGATCACCCTTTGATTTTTTTACAAGGTCTTGTTGTTTTGTAATTGTTTTATAGTCAAACAAAGAAAAGAGAGGATCAGAGGACCCCAATGAAATGTTTACAATATTAGTTATCCTGGACGAACGGTGGGAATAGATCCACCTCGTCATTTTCAAAACGGGAAATATTTTAATGATTTGCAATTATTGATTTTGAAAAGAAAGCATTTAATTTGAGATGGACTACAATTAACATAACCTCAATGAAAATGGCATGTAAGCTGACAAGTCCTAACAACTCTCAATATCACCTAGCTAGCGACCACAGTGCATACTATTAATTAAACTTGCTTGTTTTTTGGTGTGGAAGTTCTTGCAAATCATTAATTGTATGTATGTAAACTTTTCTATGTAAAGAATTTTGTTTATCCTATAATGAAAATTACATCTCTTTCTGTTGTATTTGGCAAATAATTCGGGAACTAGTTTCAAATTAAAGTCCCAGTCCATTAATAATTAAGTTACTAATAGCGAATTAAATAAAACTGAAATAGTAAAAAATTAAGAAAAAGTAATGATAATTAAGACCGGTACCATTACGTTTTAGCCCACACATTCTTGTTAGATTTTACAAACAAAATTTTGATCACGGATAAATTTCGTAAAGGTAATAACCATATTTTCATGCTCAAAATAGTTCAACATGAAGTTGTTGATTGATAATGACTGGCAGATCTATCATACATTATACAAATGCACAGTGAAAGCAATAAAAGCAGCACCATAAATTGTACATATAAAAAGCACAGCATTTAAAGCTGAAAGATACATCTGTCATACTCATACATTATACATACATATTGTTAAGTAATAAATTATATATTGCCAATACAACAGTGCTTATCTTTATCACCATCTTTTCTTACAAGTCTCATTCTTTACTTGTAGTAATCTCTAGGTATCTATCATGAATTGCATGGGGTTCTTTTCATGCCATGCATAGGTAGTGCAAACAAAAGCAATATGTGACTTAAAGAAGATGTTACTAGAAGCCTAAAACATATCTGTGGATAAATCCATTAAATCAACTTGAGCTCCAGTGCTTGGCTCATCAAAAAGCCATTTCTCAAGTTGAGAAAGTGAACCCGGTTTGACCTCGTCAAACTCGGTTAAAACAGGCTGAGATATAGTTGAATCCGAGTCGAAACGAAGCAAGGGTTCGATTCCATGATGGTTTAGACAATAGGAATTGATCAATAAATCAGTACCTATTACTTCAGTTTGGTACTTCTTTTCTACATTGAATGAGTTTGCATCAAAACTTGGACCAGAATTATTCATGAAACCTTGTAGAAGTTTGGATATGTTTTCAGTGCTGGATGCATAGAGAGCTGCATTGTTAGTAGTAGTGCAGAAACTAGGGTTCGCTGTGCTCTTAGTTTGACTTGTTTCTTCAATAAAAGATGCTGATGAGGCCTTGGGAGCATGACATGTGGAGGAAGGGTCAGAGGAGGTCATATGGCTACCAGTACTGGTACTACTAGAGGCTGTCAGAGTTTGATGTTTGGTTAGCTTCTTCTTCAAGTGAGTATTCCAGTAATTCTTTATATCATTATCAGTTCTTTGTGGAAGGTAAGAGGCTATCGCCGCCCACCTGAGATGCACACAACATAGATATATATAATTAAAGGAAAATTAAATGTAGCTTTAGAAACCTAATTTATTGTCACATACATAATTATATATATACATAAAATATATACTTGAGATGATCAACTCGATCAGTTAATATTAATGTACAAACAGTACGTAATTTATTGCACTTGATTCGATTTCACAATTGGTTCTCATGGCATTCTTAAATTGTACAATGTAAATGTAAAAGATGTTACTCATTAATTTATGACTTTAGTTCAAGCAATTTCTTAGGTTTTATTGCAATATTAAAAATATGACATTTAAGAAACGAACAATACTCATTATATGGTGACTCCTACATTACTTGTTGCTTAGTAAAATAATAGTTATACTGTACTACGGTACAAGTGTAAACTCTTCATTGAATGAAAGGTACTTAGAAAAAGAATATATATCAGGTATAGCACATCTAATACTTTCATACTAAAATCATAATATATATATATATATATATCTGGATTTTTTTAGAATTCTTGAAAAGTTGAAATGTTTAACATATATAGAATATACATATGAAGTCATGAAGAAACAAGTAATACCTGTTACCTAGCAATGATTGCAGATGAATAATAATCCCTTCTTCATGTGCGGTAAAATTTCCTCGTTTGATTCCTGGCCTAAGGTAATTGGTCCATCTCAGTCTACAACTCTTGCTACACCTCATCAAACCTACAATATAATGAAAGTACTGATCATCACTCATTTATACAGTGCACAAGATAATATAATTAAAGAGCATTGGCCCAAAGGTTGGTATATATATTGCCTCCATTGCCCCAAAGCATTGCCTCCATCATCCCAGAAAAAAAAAATGTCAAGACAAAAGAAAAATTAAAATTAAAGTTAGGATTGTAATAAAAACAAAATCAAGAATTCTTAGTTTTGATATGATAAGTGTTCTTTCTCATTGTAATATATATGTGTCGGTGTGAGCGAACGATTGTGCGCTCGCACATGTGTACTGAGACAAGGAGGGAAACATCAAACATGTAGATACAAATTACCAGTATTAGTAGGAACAGATCTCCAATTGCCAGGTCCATGCTCTTGAATATATGACACCAAAATTATATCTTCTTCAGGAGTCCAAGGTCCCTTCTTTATCCCTACCTTGTCACAACATGGAGGCCTCCCCATGGATCTAGTTATCTAGCTATATATAACCTCAATTCAATCTTTGTTTCTTTCTCTCTCTCTAGGTCTTGTTAGTGTTTATCTCTATGTTGCCTCTCCTTTGTGTTTTCTTTTGTGAAGACCCTACAAGAGTCTCATGAGCAAGTGAGAAGGCATATATTTATATAGGATGACTTGAATGCTAGTGTGCTTTCACTTTTCCTTTTCTGTCATGTATCATCTACCTCTCTGACCCTTTTGCACCTCCTTTTCTATTATAGTTCCTTTCACAAAGTCATCTGGCAGAAGGATGAAAAAATATATATCCTTTCCAAAAGTCAGCTGTCTTTTATTTTAATTTTGTCTTTAAAGGATTTACATTGGTAAATATATATATATATATATATATATATATATATATTTGGATTTATTGACAGAGACTGATGGATAGTGAAGGACTTGAGGTTCCCACACAATGTCGACAAGAGAATTTTTAAAATTAATTTGTTTAATAAAACTTCAAATTACGAAGTACCGTACTGGTCTATGATCTAATGCTAAATTAAAAATAATTAGATAGCTCTGTACGAATCTCCATCTCACGGATGAAACCGACGACACCAACATTTCTCAAGAAGAAATAAAAATAAAAATATATCAAAATTACGACTTGGCATGAAATTACCCCAACAAAAATTATGGACAGTGCGCGTAAAGTGAACACAAATAATGTTTGTACAGTAACCAAAAGAAAAAAAAATTATAATAACATGGACCACTGTAGGGACTGTTTGAAACTTAAAGGACCATTTTTTCTTTTTTGTCTTTTTGTGTTTCTTTTGCTTGTACAGGTCACAAGATTCCAGAGAAATGCCAACCTCAAAAGTTGAAAGTTTACGCTCATTTAATGCAAAGGATCCTTCTTTATCATCTACCAAATTTTTGCACCGTACAATTTGAGAGAATAAGCCCGTAAGAAATGCATGAAAGACCTTTGTTTACATACCCACTTTCATGTACAATTAATTAATTATTTCCTATTTTACAGTACTGATGCAAAACTGAAGGCACAATGTTGTTTACTAATTTATTTTACAGTACTGGCTCTAATTTTAATTATTTTTGTAAATAGTTAGTAAAAGTAGGTGTTCTTAAGTTTGGATCCTTCTAACAATTCCCGTTACTAATTTATTTTACAGTACTGGCTCTAATTTTAATTATTTTTGTAAATAGTTAGTAAAAGTAGGTGTTCTTAAGTTTGGATCCTTATAACAATTCCCGTAGGTTTATTCCTGCAAAAAATCCTGCACAAACTGTCAAAAATATCAGGGGGGGACCGCTCAATAATTAATACTCCGCAGAAACTGTTAGTATTTAACTTGAAGCATCAAAGTATTTATCGTGGATTTGCAAAGTATTAATCCCTATGCAGTGATCTCTATTTATGAAAGAATAAATCAATTCATTAGTTATCTCCACACAAAATTTCTTTTTTTTTTTTGAATCATCCCCGCACAACTGAAGACCATTAAATAAACAATCTCCTCATAAATACTTGTCATTTATCCCCGCACAAATTTTTCTTTTTTTTCTGGATTGTCTCCGCACAATTGGGAATCATTAAATAAACTATCCCCTCACCCAATGATAAATACTTCTCAGACATAAGACTAAATACTTTATAATACATTGATAAATATTTTATGTTACATGGATAAAAACTTATCAGACATAATTGCAACTTTCAGTACAATATCAATGATAAATACTTCTCAGACATAATAATAAATACTTTATGATACATTGATAAATACTATATGTCACATGGATAAATACTTATCAGACATAATTGCAACTTTCAGTAAAACATCTGTGAGAATGATAAACACTTCCCATATATAATCGTAAATACTTGTTAGAACAACGATAAATACTTTCTTGAACTTTGTTCTTGAACTTGTCAATAAGTAATGTTTAATCAAATCAAAGTATTATCATGTCAAGGACAATGATAAATACTTTTCAGACATAAGGATAAATACTTGTCAGAACAATGATAAATACTTTCTTGAACATCAATAAACAGATAAATATTTATTAGCGAGAATTGTTATTAAAGGATACTATAATTAATGCGAGGATTGTTATTAGAGGATAGTATAATTAATGTGGAGATTGTTAATTAATGCGGGGATAAATGAAAATTCTTAGAGGAATTAATGCGGGGATAAAAGGCAGTTAAGGAGTTAATTTGAAGAAAGAAAGTGCGGGGTTAAATGGGGGGACAGGGGTGAGGGGATCAATATAATTATTCCTTAAGTTTACCAAGCCTCTTTGTGAACTCTAAGTTTAAAACCCATCAAATTAGCTTCAAACAACAAATTTGAATAGTTAAAACCCACCTACCTTACGAGTAATGCGTCTACATGTACAAAAAAATTAATTTTGTATAGAGTCAAGTAGTCAAAAATGGTTAAAAAATGAATGCATTAAAATTAATTTATTAACCTTCTAATTTTGACCGCTTTACTTTATATTAAACTAATTCAAATTAGGGGTGTCAATAACACCCGTTTACCCGTTTACCTTACCCGTATCATATTCAATAAGGCGGGTACGGGTGAGATTTTTATTTCTTTAACTTATTGGGTATGGATAGGAGTAAGGATTTTTTTTCGGTAGATAAACAGATATAGGTAGGGGTAAAAGTTATTTTGTACCCGTTGGGTAATGGGTAATTATATAAAATAAATTATATCATTAGAAGAATATTATACTAAACATTTTACCTTTTTATTTGAATATTTTATTATTTAGTTAAGAAATTGAATTTGTTAGAAGATATATTTGTGATTTGATTTTTTTTGCTTAATAAAAATTATTATTTAGAATTAATTGCATAATATTTTAATTTTATATTAGTAATTGTGATTGCATATGTATGACATGATAACACTACTACAAAAAAACCCTTTTATATCGGTTAGAATCGCATTGCGCCATCGTGGTCCGATCAGATGCATATCGCCCCGATAGGAAATCCACAGACTAAGGTCATCAGCGGAAACCGATGGCGTAAGCACTAACACTATCTGTTGAGAGATTAGGGACTGACAGGTATATTAGTCTTTCGGCCGTCAAATGTGCATTTAAAATAGAAACATCATTGCCTCTGGGTGTTCTTAGTCGTTAGCAAAATTGTATTACACCATCGATGTGTATGAGTTGGCGTTTGCATGTCATAGTTGGTCATCTGTTATTACTTTGGACCATTGGTGATCTATATTTATATATATCATTATATATGCCCGTATTAGGGGTAGCCTCCATTTATATATATATATATATAGTAAGGCTTGGGTGCTATGGATAACATAGAGGGCTACGGTGCTACGGCTCAATATTCGAGTTTTCAAAATCCTAATGGTCGATCCAAACTGATCATCTTGTTCTCCATATTAATATGTGTTTGAAGACCAAATTTTACATTTTTTGGAAATTTTTTACTCTTTTTTTAGCTAGGTAGAAAATCACTTGATCTAAAAAATTCAGCACCATTCAGATATTTGAATTTCTACCTAGCTAAAAAAATAGTAAAAAATTTCCAAAAAATGTAAAATTTGGTCTCCAAACATATATTAATATGGAGAACAAGATGAACGGTTTGGATTGACCATTAGAATTTTAAAAACTTGAATATTGAGCCGTAGCACCATAGCCCTCTATGCTATCCATAGCACCCAAGCCTTACTTTATATATATATATATATAGAGGAGGGATCAAGTTACAACAATTTTTGAGTTATAACAAGTTACAACAAGCATTTTTTACATTTTCAAAGTTCAAATCGTCAATCCAAACCGTTAGATGTGATCTCTACAATAAAATGTGTTTGGACACAAAATTTTACATTTTTTGGAAATTTTTTACTATTTATTAAGGTGGGTACAAAATTCAATGGTATGAATTTGACTAGTTTTTGTACCCATCTTAATAAGTAGTAAAAAAATTCCAAAAAATATAAAATTTGGTCTCCAAGCACATTTTATTGTAGAGATCACATCTAACTATTTGGATTGATGATTTGGACTTTGAAAATGTAGAAAATGCTTGTTGTAACTTGATCCCTCCTCATATATATATATATATATATATATATATATATATATATATAGGGAGAGAGAGAGAGAGAGATGGGCTATAGTGCATTGCAATGCATAGGCATACTCGTGCATTGGACCATAAATCACCGATTCAAAGTCCAAATGATCGATCCAAATCATTCATCTTGTTCTCCATATTAATATGTACTTGGAGACCAAGTTTTATATTTTTTTGAAATTGTTTTACTATTTATTAAGCCACTTTGGAAATCGTTGATCCGGTGGTCCAAAATTTTTTGTTGTTCACCTGAATTAATTTAAATCGATATGATTAATTTAAATTACCATAATTTAAACACGTTAAAATTAAATGATTTTCCAAGGTACTATAATTGCAACTTATAAAATTTTCAAAGTACGTACTAACAGTCAATCCAAGCTATTGAACATGATCTGTATATTTAGAGTATAATTAGAGGGACAGTTATATTTTAATATATTTTTAATAAAGAGAAAATTATATTTTTACATAAGTAGGGATATTATACATAATTGATTGTAACAATCTGTACTTAATTACATCATCGAATTGCAACTTGATTTTGGAAGTATTAACAGTCAATCCAAGCTGTACGTTGAACATGATTTGTGAAAATATATGAAACTAATTTTTTCTTGTGCAAAATTTAAATTATGATTGCTCTCTTAGTGTTTTCAGCTATTAAAGCAAAATGAAATTATTATAATTTAACATGCTATTAACGTTTAAATTATTGAATTATTATAATTTAACATGTTATTAAATTTAAATGATCAAATATTAAATTATGATTGCTTACACATACAACGTCTCATTTATTTTGATTTTTAACATGATGTAATAACATTGTTGTAGCTATTTGTTTACAATTTAAATGATAAATTTAACATGTTAAAATTGAATTGATCAAATATGATAAAATTGAACATATTTTAATCATATGAGGGATACATTTTAATTATATCAGATATATATGATATGTAGTTAATTTGCTTATATATACAATGTCTCATTTATTTAAATTTTTCTATCAAATCTTCTCAATAACCTAACTCTAAAGTAACACACACTTTGAATTTGTATCTCACCGTCAGATCTGAGCGATCACAAAAATATCATACCAAACAATTGAAGATCAGACTGTTCAATTCGCAACTCAAAATTTGCAAGACTTTGGGGGCTTAACTTTAGAGAATGTGTTCAACTTTAACACCATTGATACCGATGGTGTGTAGAAAATTGAATTAATTCTCTATCGACTTGTTTGTCTTCCACCTCGAGCCTGCATATAGTACTCTCTTGACTGTTTGGGGTTTATCCGATCATCTCACCTCTTCTACTGTAGAAACAATGAGCAACTACATTAGTAATTTGCCCAACCAAATACTTGTCGTAATCTTAGGGTTGACGACCACCCAAGAGGCAGTGCATACATGTGTACTGTCTAAGAGGTGGAACAACCTGTGGACCTCTTTTACCCGTCCTCAACATCAATGCGAGGGATTCTCAAGCCCAATATTCCATGGAGGGGATCATTGCTAATTTACTTGAGAAGATTAATATAGATGTTCATTTTCTGGAGTTACATCTCAAGTATTCTCTCCTGGTATAATTAATTAATCTCTCTAATTGAAGCGCGCGGGTATCTAATTAAGTGTTTACAATAAAATGTTGGGTACTGTAATTAACTAAATTGACCTCCAATCACATTATCAGATTTAATTTTATGTGATTGACCTACATTTATAGTTTTAAAGTCACAAATTAATTGCGGTGCTAATTTTACACGGTTAATTGACCCACATAGCTAGTTAATTAATTTCATGGTCATGAATTAATTGACCCACATTTATAGCTAATGAATTTATATATAGTTCAATTAATTGTTCCGACTTGTGTTTGTATATTATTATCTTAATTACATGTGTATATATATAAGAATTGCCAGTATTGTCGGCAAGACTCCCAAAATTTGAAAACTTGAAGGTTTTAACTGTTTTCATTTGTATATTTACTTTTTTACAAATAGAAAGTTGGATCATAAAGAGCTGCCCTAACCTGACAAGGCTCACAATAGTACAACATGAGAATTGTGCAAGTATATATATATATATATATATATATATAGGCTGTAGCTAAATTGCTGCTAGCCTTTTTTTTTCTGATCTCCAAACAACAAAATCTAAACCATTAGATATTTAATCTATATTATAATCTACTTGGAGACCAAATTTTATATTTTTTGGAATTTTTTTACTATATATTAAGCTGGTTTGAAAACCGCTGATTTCAATGTTGTAGAAATTGACTAAAATCAGCAGTTTTCAAACCAGCTTAATATATAGTAAAAAAATTCCAAAAAATGTAAAATTTGGTCTCCAAGTAGATTATAATATAGATTAAACATCTAATGGTTTGGATTTGTTGTTTGAGCATCAAAAAATAAAATAAAAAACCCGGCAGCACTGCCGGCAGCAATTTAGCCGGGCTCTCTCTCTCTCTCTCTCTCTCTCTCACTATATATATATATATATATATGAGTGGGGTTAAAATGCACCCTCTTTTTTGTGCTCCAAACGTGCACCCTTTCCTCGTTTCTTCATTTTTAAAATTCAAATAGTTGATTTGAATCTACCAACGTGTTCTACATATTAAAATGTGCTTGGAGACCAAATTTTACATTTTTTGGAAATTTTTTACTATTTTTTCAAAATTTTTGAAAATCATCACTGTGCTGAATTTTTTATTATTGTTTAGTTTAATAAAAAATTCTGAAAAAATAGTAAAAAATTTCCAAAAAATGTAAAATTTGGTCTCCAAGCACATTTTAATATGTAGAACACGTTGGTAGATTCAAATCAACTATTTGAATTTTAAAAATGAAGAAACGAGGAAAGGGTGCACGTTTGGAGCACAAAAAAGAGGGTGCATTTTAACCCCACTCTATATATATATATATATATATATATAGAGGAGGGTTCAAATGCCTCCATCTCTCTCCATTATTTTCAAAGTTCAAACAGTCGATCCGAACCGCTCAACCTAACCTCCATACTAAAATATGTTTGGAGACCAAATTTTATATTTTTAGGAAGTTTTTTACTATTTTTTTAGATAGGTACAAAAATAATGTTTTTAGATGGTTCAGATTTACTGATTTTGAACCTATCTAAAAAAATAGTAAAAAAATTCCTAAAAATATAAAATTTGGTCTCCAGACATATTTTAGTATGGAGGTTAGGTTGAACGATTCGGATCGACTGTTTGAACTTTAAAAATGATGAAGAGAGATAGAGGCATGATGGAGGCACAAAAACATGGAGGCATTTGAACCCTCCTCATATATATATATAGAGAGAGAGAGATAGGCTAATGTGCATTCGAATGTATATGGTCCGAAGTGCTTACGGTCCAAATTTGAAATTTCAAAATCTAAACGGTCAATCCGAATCATTCATCTTGTTCTCCATATTAATATGTGCTTGGAGGCCAAATTTTACATTTTTCTGAATTTTTTTACTATTTATTAAGCCACTTTGAAAATCGCTGATCCAACGGTTTTACTGTTTTGTGCAGCCACCATTGGATCAATGATTTTGTAAAATTCTTAATAAATAGTAAAAAAAATTCAGAAAAAATATAAAATTTGGTCTCCAAGCACATTTCAATATGGATTAAACATCTAACGGTTCGAATCGGTCATTTGGACTTTCAAAATAAAAATACGGTGTGAAGTAGAAACGCGTTTTACTTCGCAACTCATCGTAGCCCATCTCTCTCTCTCTCTCTCTATATATATATATATATATATATATATATATATATATATATATATATATATAGAGAGAGAGAGAGAGAGAGAGAGAGAGAGAGAGAGAGGCTAATGTGCTTTCGGTACCATATTGGCCGAAATACACACGGTCCAAATTTGAAATTTCAAAATTCAAAAGTCGATCTGAACTATTTATCTTGTTCTCCATATTAATATGTGCTTGGAGACCAAATTTTACATTTTTTTCTGAATTTTTTTACTATTTATTAAGCCACTTTGAAAATCACTAATCCAACAGTTTTACTATTTTGTTAAGCCACCGTTGGATCGGCAATTTTCAAAGTAGCTTAATAAATAGTGAAAAAATTCAGAAAAATATAAAATTTGGTCTCCAACTGTGACATTCTCGTAAAATTTTTGGTATAAAAAAAAATATATATATATATATTTCTAAATTTGATATATATATAATTAAACATGTATATGTATATATTGGTTTTGAGTTTGGAAAGGTTTATATGTATTAAAAATATATGTAAGGTTGTATGTGTATAAATTAAGCCCTTATGTAATAATGGAAACTTAAAAGGACTAAATGGTAAAAGAACCCAATTCATGTCATACCTATCTCCCTTGTACCGTTTGGTACACCTTCTATACCGTAAATGAGAGAGGGAAAGTGGTGAGCGGTGCAAGAGAAAGGAAGGGAGAAAGGAAGAAAGTGAAACCCGCGCGATCGATCGAACCGTTCGTAGTCTCGAGATCAGAACGAGGTTCTCCACTTATTCGAACCATCAATTTGGTATATATTTATCTATCATATTCTCTATTCGAAAACCTAATTTTCGATTCGATTCGTGTTTTCTTTCTTTTCTTTTGGTTGAAGTTCTAATTCGAGTTTCGATTGCTATTATAAGCCTTCGATTCAATTTGTCTGAATAATTGAAGTTATTTCATGGAATAGGGTTTTTGGAAATTGAACTAGGGTTTAGGGTTTTGAAAAATCTGATTAATGGTTTTAGAATTCTGAAGGTGATGGATTTGGTTTAGTTATCTCGATCGAAACCGGAATTGTTGGTTAACTCAAAATACCGAGCTTGAATCGACCAAAGTATCACTAACTTGACCAAACTGTGTGTTATGTAAATTTATATAAAACCATGTGTTTAGATATGGTATTAGATGTCCAAGATGGTATGGTATATGATTAAGTAATGCGGGGTAGTAACTGAATTAAAACGAGAAAGCCGAACGAACCAAAACCAGACTGAAAAACCTGATGGTGTTGCGGGCCGCAACCCATCCCTTACGGGCCGTAACAAGTTGAAAACGGAGCTGTAGAACAGAGTTGTGAAATCACTGGAAGTGTGTTGCAGGCCGTAGCCCTTTTATTGCGGGCCGTAAGAGCTGAAACAGAGGCGAATTCATACTGCCTTATTTGTTGCGGGCCGCAACAGAATCCCTTACGGGCCGTAACCAGGTAGCTTAAAATGGTAAAGTGAGTTTAAATTATGCCGAATCGAACGAGCATCGAACCGTAATCGTACTAATTTCATTTATATAGCTACTGTAACTAATTAAACCTTAATTGTGGTATATTTTAAATAGAGTCGGTAAGGCAACCGGGTACGGAATATCACGAGACGTAAGGTCGGGTTACGTGCAGCATAAACAGGTGCGGGATTTCTGGACTTGTTTGATAGTTTATATTCAGAATTAAACTGTGTTTCGGTTAACATGTTGATTATTGATTGAATTGCATTATCGGATTGTGTTGCATATGCATTGCATTGCCCAAATAAAGTGGAACTGGAATTGTTTTAACAGATGGACTTGCATGCTGGTATGGTTATAAATTGTGTTGATCGGAATGATCTGATTTTGGAATTAAAGTCACCGTGCTTTATATCACCATCAGTTGGTGGATATGGTATTATTGTCATCCGCCGTGATGATGTCACCCAGGGGGTGAAACCGGATTTGTCAGAGTCTCTGCAGGGACTTTGACGCCCAGTGTTCTAAAGCTTTAGATCGTCTGGCCCTCGGCAGTTCCCAGTACCGGTTGGGACGAGGGGTAAGTGACGTTGTACTATGATTGTGATTGTATGTGACTTGTGTATCGGAGGCATTACCCAGGGGGTAACGCGTTTGGATGGTCAATTCGCTTTATATGTATTTTTTTTAGAACCAGACTTTTAATTAAACGGTTGGGCCTGTATCTACCAGATATTTTGAAACCGAGTAAACCAAATATTGTGTGATTGAATTTCATCTTGGCAATTCCTAACTTGTGATTTCATTTGGATATATATATGTTGTTGGATTTCTGCATTCATGTTTACAAATGGTTATGAATTGATCTGGACTTTATTTGTGTTTCATTTTGAATATAATCTGTGATTGCAAGTCCAGGGATTATTTTGTGGCAATTATCGCACTGAGAATTCAATTCTCATCCCCTTTTTGGGTAATATTTTCAGGTTCCGGTTCGGTGGATCCGAGAGAGACACGAGGACGGTAGACCCTGGTTTCACCTCTACATAGCTTGTCTGGTATTGTGACATTAGAGATTATGTGTATAGTTATGTTTTGGTTGTATATATATATTCTCGGTGTCATTTGGTGATGCGTATCCATTGAGATACGGGTTTTGTATACTGAAACCTGACCAGATGGGATTTGAGTTCTGTTTATGTTATTTATTTGCTTTGTTTGCGTGTTATGTTTTCTTTCTATCATATCGTAATTGCCTAGTAGGTATACGGGCAACCGTATGCCTACGGCAGGAGCACCTGTCGTGCCTCGTGGGGCACCGGGGTGTGACACCAACCACATATTAATATGGAGAACCAGATGAACGGTTCAAATTGACTTTTTCAATTTTGAAATTTTAAATTTGGACCATGTGTATTTCGGCTCATATGCTACCGAAAATACATTAGTCTCTCTCTCTCTCCCTCTCTCTCTCTCTCTATATATATATATAATTTTCCAACTTAATTTAGCTATACATAGCTTCCATGCATCATTTAATTAATTATTGTAAGTTAAATTGAGGATCTGCTTATCAATTGATAATTGTTAATTTAATTTGTTGCAGCACTGTTATGCTTACCATGGCTAGTTGAGGACAGAGTGCCATCAAATCCATGCCCGTCGAGGCTTCAACTATCTCCAATAAGATATCTCGAGATAGTTGAAGTTAAGTACTGGAGGTTTAATTTTATGGTGTGGCGAGTGATTAAATATATGATACTTGGTACAGGGGAATTGCAAAATTTTAGGAAATATCGTATAATCAGGGATAGTTATTGCAATCTTAAATGTACAACGGATAACAATGGAAGTTATAGCGGATGGAATTTGGGAGTTGTAGAATTCGCAGCTGTGGAACTCGACATTGTGCAAGAGTTTGCTGTTTTACTAGCTAGCAAGATATTTCAAGAATATATTTTGTATGGATAGACACATATATTGTGTATTTTGTGCATGCATGAATATTACTTCTAAAAAATAGTATTAATTACCCTTTTGAACATCTCTATTGCTTCAAAAAAAGAATAGAGTTGGTATTGATCAAACTATGGTGACAACTCGTCTACATCACGGATGGTAAAAATCACCATATCTACACCATCGGTTTGATAGTCCAACTGATGTGAAAGAGTCAATAAAAACTAATGGAAAAGGGGGGGGGGGGGGGGGGGGGGGGGGGGGGGGAGGGGGGTCAACACCATCGGTTTTTTAAACGCCAACTAATGGTACAAAGTTCAACATAATTACAGCGCTGCCACTCATGACGAACGCCATATGTGCGGAAGCACATCTGATAATAAAGGGGCAATGGAAAAAATGTTTTTTTTTTTTTTTTTTGTAGTAGTAGTGTAAGTTTTGACAGTTTATTTGTGAAAATAATAAAACTATTATATTTGTATTATTTGTTATTCACCCATTACCGTTTCGTTGCCTGCTAATCTTAATGGATATGGATAGGATAGGGTAAATCAAATTTTTAATGAGTATGGGTAAGAAAATGGTTCCACCCTATCTGTATCGTATCCATTGACACCTCTAGCAGCCTAGCTAATTTGAATATTTAAAATTTGCATATGTAGATGCATTACTCGTAAGATAGGCGAGTTTCAACAGTTCGGATTCTTCATTTAAAACCAATTCGATTGATTTTAAATTTGATTTCACCAAGAGACTTAGTGAACTTAAGAATACTTCAGTTCTACTAATAGTAAGAATGGCCCATTTAAAATTTGGTATAATCTTTTAATTACTAAATTATTGTTGATCACTGACGCTCAACAACTTTTTTTTTCATGCACTCCGCTTGGTTTGCAATGCGCAAAAACAGTGCTACTAAACACAGCCAGTAGTCAAGATTTGCTGCTTTTTTTTTTTCCTTTCTTATTAGAAAATTTATATTTTTCTTTTTGTAGAAATAAAAAAAATATAGGCATCTTCATTACATTAAAAAAAGTACAAATAATAACAAAATATTTTTTTTTAAAAACCCACATAATTAAGACACCGTATATAAAATTAAAGATACACGTAAAATGAAGTTATAATGAGAACCATGTCAAATGTAGTGACCAGCATGCAAGATATTGCTCTCGGAATGGTAACATGGGCGGAACCAGACTTTCAAAGTTTGAATTTTAAATACATACTGATTAGTCATATAAAATCTTCATGCTGAAAATAACTATCAATCTACAAAGTACAATATATATGATATTTTACTCTATATTATATAAAAAAAAATCATACATAAATACATTTTTTTTTAAATAGAGTCAATTAACTCTATTCATCCAACTTAAATCCACCCATAAATGAAAAGTTGTATTCAATAAAATTGGAGACATGTTCTTGAAAATAAACTACATAATCTGAAGATATAGCAGACCTTTTCTCTCTAGTGGACCTTTTTATTGGCACTTCAGAATTTTATTGAGAGTTTCCAGCATTGTTATGAAAATCTGGCCAACAACAACATCATCCAGAATTTCTGAAATTTCACTTTGTGCTGTTTGATCTTGTTGAGTTTGGTCTTCAATAATGGTTTCATTTTCGACAATTGTATTTTGAGTAAAAATGGATTCAATATCCACAAAACTCTCAACACGTGGAAATATTTGCACATTTCTCTTAAAATTCAAAATCCATTATTGTATCTCCCTCCGCAAACTCAACATCCTAAAAAAAATTTACATTTTCCGTCTCAAAAACTGAAAATTCTATAGGATTGTAAAATTGAAACCCCCTTGATCGCTCGGGATACCCAATAAAATAAGAACTAATAGTTCTTTCATCCAGTTTCTTTTCTTGTGGCATATAAGGTTTTGCTTCAGCTGGACATCCCCACACACGCAAATGTTTCAAATTAGGCTTTCACCTATTTCACATCTCATATGGAATTTTGTTAATTGCTTTAGTGGACACTCTATTATGATATATGCTGCTGTTTCTAAGGCTTCACCCCATAGATTTTTTGGTAAAGTAGTGCGACTAATCATACTTCTTACCATGTCCTTAAGTGTTCTATTGTAACTCTTGATGCCAAGATTTTCCTCACATCTTTTTGGTTGAATCTTAGATTAGGTCTTCCAAAGCAATAAGATCGCTCTTAAGAAATTATTTCCAAAAATCTAATGGATTTCTCCTCTTAATTCTTTAATGGTGGAAAAAGGGAGAAGGCTCTCAAAATTCTATCTAAGAATAACTTCTTTTAGAATTCTGAGATGAGTTAGTTATCTTGTGCCTTGGGGCCCCATCTTTATATAGGTTTACACATCTGATAGCGCGAGTGCGGATGCACTGACCCGCACTGGGTTGTAGCGTGTCCAAATAACCACCTTAAACTTCAGCCCCAAATTTTCCCAAGTCCTAAGTGCGTCCGCATTACGCTTGGACTTTTCTGCACTCTGCGCTAAACTTCATAAATTCGCCTAAGTCCGGAGTGCATCCACACTAGGCATTGAACTTTTAGAAAATCGCCTAAGTACCAAGTGCGTCCGCATTTTGCTCGGACATTTTTCCTGTGTTGTCTGAAGTTCCCAGAATTTGACTAAGTACTGAGTGCGTCCACACTCAAGGTCAAATTGGTAGTTTTCTTAATTGCAAATCTTAGAATCAGTCCATTAATAATTTGATCTTTGCCTAAATTGTTCTACACATTTATGGACCACATCCTATTTAATACATAGATTGTCTAATATCTTAATTGCATTATATCACTTTAATTTTGACAATCATATAGTAAACAATTCATAATTATATCACATATATGCTCAACGTTGGATTAAGATCCAACAAAAAATGTTTCATCACACTAAATTTTTATTGGATGAATATTATATGATTAGATGGTTATGCTATGTTATTCAGATTTTTTAATTTTGATAATGATATAAAAGTAAATTTGTTACAATTCATATTAATTAGTAAATATTTTCTTACTAAAATTAATTGGTTTTAATATAACAACAGATATTTTCTGCTTATTATAATTTTATCAAATGATAAAAAATAATTACTATGTTTTTCTCATAATATATACTTTACTAAAGCATTGCTCTTAATCCTATTATTTATTATTCAAATTATTTTTTCATGGGCTGAACATGATGCGATGTTCCACTATTAATTATTTTTAATTTACTTGATTGTTCCTGGGCATCGCCTGGTTAAAAGTAATATATGTTTTAAGAAAAAAAATATAATTTTACTAAAATAGTCTCTATAAAAAAAAATTGTATTCAGAATTTTTTGAACAAAAAATAAATATTTTTAGATGTCAGTCAAGACATGTACAATGATAAGAATATGATTAACATTGCAGTTATTTCAACAGAAGAGCACAAAAAAGGATTGTATGAACTTTTACTACAGTTTCGTAATGAAACAGTGGAAACCACTTCTCTCAAAAAAAAATTATATTGCATCTTAGACACATCAAATACATATTTTAATGGAGTAATTCGATCAAAAAATGAGAAGAGAGAAATTCAATCGTATGAATATAGAAAAATAACATGAAGCATGCATATAACATAGTTAAAAATATTTAAATTGAAATTACTAAAATTAGTCAGGGTTCAATATATGTATGTATATATAAATATATATATATATATATATATATATATATAAGAAAAAGAGGTTAATATAAATTAGAACGACGCATGCTTGCTCAAGAAATTTCTGAACTGTTTGATTCCCAATCAAGAGTCAAGACAGGGATTGAGAAGCACTAATGAATAAACATGTCGGATAAATTCAGCAAAAATTCGAAAGAAATTAATATAAGAAAATTCAAAAAAGAAAGAGAAGAATTAAGTTGACAGCCCATAAGTTACTAATACATGGCCAATTGGCATGTGGCCATGTACCACTTGTAATACATGATGGTATTAATACAGGGGCCATTGGCATTAGGCCCTGTACCACTTGCAATAGGCAATAGGCAATAGGAGCAATACAATTATATTATACAATACATGTGCTAATTAATAATGTATGTGCATTGGATTAATTTGGAAATTGGGCCAATAAGGCATGATCTGCATTTAGTAGAATAAAATAAGGTGGACCTGTAATTTTGACATCTCTGTGTCACAATTTATGAAAATTAGAAGCTAAATTTCCATTTTTTTTTTTAATCTCAAAAAATGAGGTCCCCTAATTAGCACATCGTACGAAAAGAGAACGGACTCCTCAACCACTTTTATTAAACTACATGTAAATTTTTTTACAATTTTAATATTTATGAATTCTATATAAATTAATTATATATATAATTCACACTATAATAGAACACGAGTGAGACTATGGTAATATGCATATGACAAATTGCCCGGTGCTATAAATTTTTATTTTTATTTTCAAAGTTCAATCAGTTAATGTAAATAGTTAAATATAATCTTCATATGAAAACATACTCTTAAAGGTCAAATTTTATATAGATTATTTTTTTTACTACATCTTTATAGATAGATATAAAACCATTGCTTGGGATGGTTCAAAAATTTCAAATCAAGTGATTTTCTACCTATCTAAAAAAAATAGTAAAAAGTTTTTTAAAAATGTAAATTTTGATCTACAAGATTATTTTCACATGAAGATCATGATAAACGATTCAGATTGGAACGTTGCTCAATATAATAAAAGTAGTGATTAGTGATTTTTTTTTATTGTTTCCAGTGTATAGTACAATGTATGATTTCTTCATTGTTTGAATTTCCTTATAAATATATTTATGACTACTGTAATGAAGTTTCAACACCAGTTTCCATAAGGCCGAAATTAATCACAATATTCAATAACTAAGCAATTCTTAATTAGATATCCTCCGAAATCCAAATTCTTACTTCGTTACTTGTATAGTAGATCCCAGGCATTCTCAATTTGTCACATTTGAGGCACTGTCTATAATCTTTTGGGCATGCCCGGTCCTGGGGCAGGGCACCTAGGACGATGGCCCCGGGTCTCAGGATCCAAAGGCCCCAAATTTTCTTTTAGTATGTATATATTACAAAAAAAAAATATTTGTATATATTAAAAATAAACAAAATATTATAAATTAAACTTTGTATATATAAAAGCTCTAAACTTTTCTATAAATAAAAATGATCTATTGGCATATTAATAAAATAATATATATATATAGATATAGATAGGCTAATATGCTTTCGATAGTACTTCGGCAGAAGTGCTACCGGTCCAATTTTTTATTTTTAAAATTCAAATGATCGATCCAAACCGTTCATCTTGTTCTCCATATTAATATATACTTGGAGACCAAATTTTACATTTTTTGGAATTTTTTTACTATTTATTAAGCCACTTTGAAAATCGCTGATCCAATGGTAGCTTCTGATTTTTACTGTTTGGTAAGCCACCGTTAGATCAACGATTTTCAAAGTGGCTTAATAAATAGTAAAAAAATTCTAAAAAATGTAAAATTTGGTCTCCAAGTACATATTAATATGGAGAACAAGATGAACAGTTTGAATCGATCATTTGAATTTTGAAAATTGAAAATTGGACCGGTAGCACTTCGGCCGAAGTGCTACCGAAAGCATATTAGCCACTCTCTCTCTCTCTCTATATATATATATATATAAAGGTAAGGGGGTAAAAGGTCGGATACAAATCAGATAGTGATCAAACCGTATCTTTATCCGTTATAATTTTTCGAATACGGATGCGAATATGGATAGTCTCAGACACTGATACAGATACAGATCGGATATTAAATGTATACGAATGCGGATCAAATATCAGATGGATATGAATATAATTCGGATAATTAAATTTTTTTACTAATATACATTCTAGTAAAGTATAATATCTAAATATAGTTTTTTTTTCCATTCATTAATTAGATCTAATATATTTCATAATAAATTTGTTGGATACAAAACATATATCATATTATCAAAATATTAGTCACCATTTATCTCATAATGTTATATTGTTAATCAAAATATATCAATTCAAGATCAATAATGTTTTTTTCTAAGCATATAGGACAAAAAAACAAAGAGTCTTGAACCAACTACATTAACGATCATATATCAATATCGTACAACTAACAAATAAGTAATAAATCATTGGTATTTAGCAAATCATTTCTTGTAGAGTAAAGGTGTAAACGGTCAGATACACATAGTTACAGATAATTAATTATTAAACCGTATCCTTATTCGTTGTTAATTTTCGGATACATACAGTTAATTATTAAACAGTATCCTTATCTGTTATAACTTTTCGGATATGGATACAAGTACCGATAATCTCAGATATGAATACAGATAAGATAATTTAAGTAATTTTTGGGATTCACATTCGAACAAAATTGGATAATATCTGATTCATTTACACCCCTATATAAAGGACTCAAATTTTTAACTCGCTCCGGACCCCAAATTTTTTAGGACCGACCCTGCTTTTGGGCTAATATTCTTTTGAAGGAAAATAAGAGTCAAGCCCCTATTTGTTGTAATTTGAGCTAAATTACATAAATAATTAACTAAAGAAACCAATCGACCACGTCATCATTTTTGTTTTTAAATTAAGCTGAGTTACTATTTTGCTTATTTAGTAATTCCAATCACAAAATGACAATATATATATTCTGATCATGCTCCTCATGCATGAGAGGTGGCTGTCACCATTTGTGTGTGCATTTGGTGAGGCTCAAATTTGGCCCAGCTTTTAATTAATTATGATAGCTTCATTTAGCTATCTCCTCTTTATTGATGTTCATTGATATTTTAATGGAACTTTAAATGAAAAAAAACACTTTAGGATATCTTATTTGAGAAGAGACATATATATTATTGACTATCATATTTATTTCAAAACTGTGAAAACTAATGTAATGATTATCAAATAAAATTATAATTTTGTGGATATATTTATCTTTTATCATTGTGAGTTGGGTTTCAATTATATATACAAGTATTTATGTCACATAATGCTACGACTTTATTTTTAATTTATATTTCAAACTTTGAAATTTTAATATCAAATCAAAATTATTGATCTTGTAATTTATTGTCCCGTACGAGAGATGCATGAACGTAAGTTTTACAATATTTGGAGTTCATTCTATACTAGATCAAGTGTTAAATTAAAGATAGATCAATCTATCGATCGATCGGCTTAACTACAAGTCTATAATTATATAGATTAGTTTTATTACATTCATTTTTATACTTCTAGAGCTAGTATAGAATGAACAATAAATAACATAAATATCACGTGAATTTAAATTCAATATTTGAAAAGTCATTCAAACAAGAGAAAAATAAAATATAAAGTTACTTAATTCAATGCCTTTCCCATTATCTGCATGTCTTCTAGAGGCCTATAAAAGAACGTAACTGTAAAATGCATTTTTCCTATTTACAAAAATAACAGGTAACATTCAAAAGAGGACCGGATATCATTGCGCCTAATTCTTCCTCGTATTCATTCCTTTCTCAATATTATGAAAAGTACGATAGCTAGGTAGAAGTAGGAGTAGGAGTAGGAGTAGGACTTACTAATTCATCAAATATTCTTAAATTGAAAACTGGACCATTAACTCATAACTCTGAAACCGCACACGTCAACTGTGAATCTCTGTGTTGAAAAACATCCATTAATAAACTTGAGCAAAAAGAGCATTTTTATGGATGAAAAACCTTAATCGCATATGTTATCATGTTGTTGACATGTAGGGCTGCACAAAATTTCGTAGTTCATGATTCGATTAGAGTTTGATTTGAAAAAGTTCATAAAAAATTCGATTTGAAATTGTTCGAAATTAATTCAAACCAAATTCAAACTATATTTGGTTCGTTTGAATCTTAAAGTAGCGTAAACCGTTGATTTTCACTAATGATTTATGTTCTCTAATGACTTAAAAGTTAAAACATAAAGCCGTTCAGCCATAAATCATAACTCGTAAGTCGTAATCCTCGCTGTCAGTTCTAAATTCCTAAACAACTTTCACCTCTCACTTTCGGTGACTACAATCACTCTCTTTTGTTGTAAAAAAGTTCGTAAAAGATTCAAAATTGAGTTCATAAAAAATTTGATTTGAAATTAATTCAAACCAAACTCAAATTGGAGTAAATTCAATTCGATTCAATTCGTTTGCAGCGCAATGACATGTGTTCAGAAAATAAGTACATAGTGTTGTAAAACATTGAAAATTGAGAATATTGTTGTTATTCATTTAGAAGGTTGGGATAGGTACCAAATTAAAAAGAAGTTTTCCTGGTGTGCTCTCCTTGTCAGGAAAAGGATAGTTGTTTGCGGTAGTTCATGATTTCTCTAGGTGTTTCTGTGTAAAGGGACGAAACAATCTTTGCAGGATGGATAATACCTCAAAATCAAAAGGTCAAGAGAGACCAAATAAGAAAACCTTTTGGGTCTAATTTTGGGCTTCCTTAGATTTATGGGACTTCTCTCCGTTAATTAAAGAGTATGTTCGGATGGTACGAGAATAGTGTTATTTTAAATTAGGTTCATTTAAATAATTATACTTGTTATTCTGAATAAGTATAATGGCATTATTTTTCCGTTCCAACAAAAAGTCAGAATAATGACTGTTGTAAAGAGTGCATTCAAATAATTTTTTAACTATTTCAAATAGTTTTAATTTAACGTTATTCTTAAATAGTAATTATTTTAGTTATTTTTAATTTATTATTCTCAATAATAACTATTATAATTATTCTAGAATACATTCGAACGTACATAAGACAACAAATATGTTACTACAATAAAGATGGAATTGACATTGTTCTTGCTTTTAAATAGAATTGTACTATTTAACATCACGTCACATAAGAGGGTTGTGTAGTGATAGGTGTTTGCAGACAAATTTCATTATTGAGAAAGATCAATAGTCTAGGTAGGGGTGAAAACAGAGTCGGATTATTCGGCGGATATCCGTTCCGTATCCGAATATAATCTGAATTCAGATTATTTGGATTTGAATAATTTTCGGATACGGATTCAGATAATTTTCGGAAATCCATAAAAGATCTGGATATAGATACGGAGTCCTAAACGGAGCGGATATTCAGATTATCCGGATTCGAATAGTTTGACTGGACTCATATAAAAGAGGAATAAATATTTGCAATAGGTGAATAGATTATCTCCCATCTCTTATAAGTTCATTAATATTTATATTTAATGTTTTAATTAATATTTATATCTTAAAAGTTCATATATCTTAATTATCCGACCATTATTCGTTTTATATCCATATTCGAATCCGTATCCGTAGACTATCCGTTCTGTATCCATATCTGTTTAAGGCAGATTTGGTTTTGAATTTTAATATCCATTTACTATCCGTATCCGTATTCGTATCCGCTCATTATCCGACGGATACGGATATAGTATCAGCACTATCCGCTCCGTATCCGCTCCGTTTTCACCCTTAAGTCGAGGTCAAAATTATATTAAAGTGAGAAAAGAAATAAATTTTAGCTTTCTAAATATTTGGTCTAGACGACAAAAAGACAACATCGTAGGTTCAACGAATGATTTTTTATGACTATTAAAATTAAATGGCTGGACCTCTATTTTTTTCTAAAAAAAATAAAATAAATTAGCCAATCGACGATTAGTAGAAGTTTATAAAGT
The DNA here is from genome assembly GCA_033356055.1 of Carex pumila. NCBI lineage: Eukaryota > Viridiplantae > Streptophyta > Magnoliopsida > Poales > Cyperaceae > Carex > Carex pumila. Next base: position 48,604 of record JARJHM010000740.1, on the reverse strand, counting down.
TATAATTTGTAATAGTCACATTTTATGTTGATGGTTAAAAGAAGTCTTCATGCCTCTTAAAAAATATAGGTTACGTATTCCGTTTTGACTGAAATATTAAAAGCAATGTGGGGGACTTAAGCCATAAATCATTTTACAAAATATATATATTTTGTGATGGAGGCCGATAACAACAATCAAAGGTTTGGACAATGATTGTTAGATTGCCAATGTAAGAGAATAAGTGCATATTTTGTCTTATACAACCAAACATGTGTATTTTATGCCGACATTTTTATTTTTATCTATTTTTTTAATATATTTTATTAAAAATAATTAAAGTTTTGAAAAAAATTTAAAAATATCCAAGTCGCAGGAAAATCCTGCGACTTGGGATTTAATTTTTTTTTCTTTTTATTGTGAATTGAAATTAAGGTTCTAAGTTGCAAGAAATTCCTATGACTTGGGATTAAAAAAAAAATTCACTATAAAAATCATGTTACACTATATCTCTTTGAATTTAAAAAAATAATAATTATCGTGTAAATGACATATATTAAACAATCATAGATAATTTTAATGATATTTGAATAATAAATAAAACCGCAATCCATTAAAAAAATAAGCAAACACACACAATAAATAGTAAATGCATTTTAAAATAATTATATGGGTAATTCTTTAATAATCTCTTATGCTTTTGAAAATAACTAATACCAATTATGGTTAATCTATATGGGTGCGTTATCGATAACGTCATCGATGTTTTGGCAATGAAACATCGATGCCCTTCTGCCGTCGTTAAGCCGGGCATAAAGCATCAGTGAGTTATCAGTGTTTTTGCAATAATAAAGTTATGGCCATTTAGAGAGTATGGGTGCGTCATCGATGTTTTGGCAATAAAACATCAATTCACACTTCTGTCGTCGTTAAGCCAGGTATAAAGCCTCGGTGCATTATTGGTATTTTTGCACGGAAGCATTGTTTTTCTTTAACTTTAAACATTCATAACTTTGGTTAGGAAAGTCATATTTGTGCGTATGACTACAATTCGGAAAGGGAGGGACGAGACGGTTCCGGATTTTGCCAAGTGGGAAACCCCCAGGCATCCGAAGGAATCAGAATTGCAAAAAAACGTCATTTAGTGACTCAAAAATTTAGTTTAAGTTTTCTATCAACGGTAGATATACAACAACAAGTATTAGTTTTTCCAAGAGCCTAAGAGATTATTCAAAAATTACCCATATAATTATTTTAAATGCATTTACTATTTATTCTATGCATTTGCTTATATTTTTAATGGATTACGGTTTCATTTATTATTCAAAGATCATTGAAATTATTTATGATTGTTCAATATATGTCATTTACCCAATAATTATTATTTTTTTCAAAATTCAAAGAGATATAGTGTAATGGGATTTTTTTAGTAAAAAAATAAAAAATTAAATTCCAAACCGCAAGAATTATATATAGAGGAGAGTTCAAATGCCTCCCATTTTTTTGTGCCTCCACCATGCCTCCTTTTTTAAAACTTTAATAATTTAAAACTTAAAAATCAAAATAAAACTGTTGGATATGATATATATCATTTTAGCTATGCATATGTAAAAAATTATGACATTTCAATTTTATTTTGATTGTCATCAAGAGCTTGTAAAAAATGCACTAATTTGGATGATTTCTAGACGTTGATTTTTGAACTTATTGATTCACATAAAAAAACAAAATTGAAATGTCATAATTTTTTATGAGCATATATAGAAAATAACATAGATCACATCTAACAGTTTTATTTTGACTTTTAAGTTTTAAATATTGAGTTATTAAAGTTTTAAAAAATAGAGGCATGATGGTTGGGGTGAAATCGGATAGAATACGGATCGGATAGTGATAAAACCATATTCGTATCCGTTTTTATTTTTCGAATACGGATACAAATTGGATATTAATCAAATACGGATAGGAATTGGAAATTAATCAAATACGAATACGGATCGGATATTAATCGAATACGAATACGAATCAAATATTAGTCGAATACAAATACGAATATAAATCAAATTTCTAATTCGGATATATATATATATATATATATATATATATATATATATATATATTACAACAAGATTGTATAACATCAGTGAAGTGAATTAAAACAATAAAACTAAAATAATTAAAAACAACAAGTATCCACATCTGAAATCAGAACAAAACTAATTAACTAATGTGTTATTTAATAAAAATAAAATGATCCATCATAAACAATAAATTACATCAAAACTCAATTAATTAAAAAAATTATTATTAGTATTTTTGAAAATTTATTATGGATTTTTAAATCTAAGATTTAACTTTATGAGAGAAATAAAAATTCAAGATGTCGTTTGAATGATGATGGAGTCTCATGGTAGGACTTCTCACTCATGAATGGCCACACAGATCCCACCTCTTAATTCTCCTCTCTCTATTTCTATTACAGGTGGACCCCACCTGTATCCGAATATCCGAAAAATTATCCAAAAAATTCAAAAATAAGGATATCCAAAAAATTGTCTGAAAAATTATCCGATTATCCGGAAAATGAAAAATTCAGATATCCAAAAAATCAACGTATCCGGATTCGGATAATTATCCGAATCCATATCCGTATTCGCTTTTGAAATTAAAACCGAATTCGTATTTGTATCTGGATAAATCATATCCGTATCTATATTCATATTCGCAAATTATCCGTATCCGACTATCCAAATCTGAAAAATTCGAATACGAATCCGAAATCGGTCGGATAATATCTGACCCGTTTTCACCCCTACATGATGGAGGCACAAAAAATGGAGGCATTTGAACCCTCCTCATATATATATATGATTTGGCTACGGTGCTATGGGTTGCATAGAGGGCTACGGTGCTACGGCTCAATATTCAAGTTTTTAAAATCCTAATGGTCGATCCGAACCGTTCATATGTTCTCCATATTAATATGTGTTTGGAAACTAAATTTTATATTTTTTGAAAATTTTTTACTATTTTTTGAGATTTATTGAATATTGCTATTTTTATGGTCCAGATTTGTCTGGAAAACAACAATTTTCAATAAATCTAAAAAAATAGTAAAAAATTTCCAAAAAATGTAAAATTTGGCCTCCAAACACATATTAATATGGAGAACAAGATGAACAGTTCGGATCGACTGTTAGAATTTTAAAAACTCAAATATTGAGCCGTAGCATCATAGCCCTCTATGCAACCCATAGCACCGTAGCCAAATTATATATATATTTAAATCCCAAGTCGTAGGATTTTCCTGTGACTTGGATATTTTTTAAAGAAATTCAAAATCTTGATTATTTTTAATAAAATAATTAAAAAATGGGTAAAAATAAAAATCTCAGCATATTATGTCTGTATTCAAAAGGAGAAATGTTTTATACTTCAACTAATTGATTGTTCGATTGCACAAATCCATATTGATGGTACCAAATTTCGTTGGTCGTTGCAACCTTAAATTGTGTAGTTCAATAAAAAAAAAAAGTGCTTGATGAACTCGCTAGTAACATAGTAACAACTCTTAAATATTGATTCTCCTTTTTTTTTTCATTCTCTTCTTTTATTCTCAGGAATAAGGCTACTATTGATATTGAATCTCGGGTCCTGCGCATATTATCTTGAAAATTACCAAGAAAAGTTAAACTCTTCCATTTATCTTGTATGGCCCGATATAAGAAGCCGTCGAAACCATTAAGATTTGTGACTTCAAATAGTACAAAAGAAGTTTCTATCGAACCATCTAGTCAGGCAGGAACCTTCCAAAATAATGGAGAGGAGATTAGTAGTAAAAGAAAGTTCTCCATCATTGTTAGGCTCTTTTTGGGAGTCACTTTTTGTGTAGAATAAATTTGTATTTGTTTCAGGAGACTAATGTGATAGAATAAAATAAATAAATAACAGACAGACAAATAATATTTGTTCAGTTACTAAAACCTCAGATAATATTGAGCTTTTGTATTGAACACTTGACAGCTGCCAGTTTTCAAAATCAAGCTACTAAGGTGATCATTGCTTATTGGTCTAACCACTGTAAAATCTAGTAAACAAAGCAAATGTTTATTATTTGACTTCGGTAATTTAACAAGTTTACACACTTCATAGATGAAGCCAGCAATATTTGGTTAAAGAGGAACACAATACAAGGAATTCAAAGTCACTTAAATCCATTTATATACACAAATACACAACCAACGTAAAACAAATAAAAGTTACTCACTCTCATAATCTTCCTCATCTCCAAATGAGAAGACTGATGCATCAGCGGCAATAGCCTTAAACTCACTCATGCTATTGGAATCCAAATTGCTTGTATTATCTGGCACAGAAGTTGAGACAGTACTTTTGCCACTCTCTCCAGTTGTTGTCTCAACTGGAGGGGAGGCATCAGTTGATTTTACAGCACTATCCTCTTTTTTAAGTGTGATTTTCTCGAGGGCTTGCGACACATTTGATGTGCTTGAATCCTTTCCATGCTGTTTCTTTTCATCAGATTCATTATCTGAGAAAACATCATCTTTGTTCTCTTGAGAAGTCGTTACTTCTTTGTTGGAAACTTCAGGAGTTGTAGGATTTTGAATTGAGGAGGTTTCTCTGGTACTGGTTGTATCGGTGTCAGGTTTTGGAGTGGCAGTCGCTGACGCGGGCGTTGATGATGCAGGTGCAGGTCCATTATATTCTACAAGAACAACCTCAACTTCAAATCCTGGTGATGGCAATTTTCTCTGCAAGAATAAAACAAACAATTAAAAACAATTGAATCACTTTCAATTCCTATAGCATGCCCGTTATCTCTTTAGTCAGTGCAACTATTGTACCAAGTACATTGTGCACCATCCTGAGTTCTAAAAGTTTACCTATTACATTGAAATTAATATTTTGGTTATCTAGCCCATATATTGAAGAGTGAGGCTATGGTGCTATTCATAGCGCGGGTTGGTACATACTATGGATCAATATCTTCGTTTTCAAAGTTCAAATAATCCATCTGAACCATTCAACATGATTCCCATATAAAAATATACTTGCAGACTCAATTTTACATTTTTTAGAATTTGTTTTACTATTTTTTTAGAAAGGTAGAAAATCACTACTTGGTCCAGAATTTTTACTCTTCTATCTATCTAAAAAAATCGTAAAAAAGTTGCAATAATGTAAAATTTGATCTCGAAGTACATTCTCATTTGGAGATCATGTTGAACGGTGTAGATTGACTGTTTAGACTTTGGAAAAAAAAAAAAGAGATATTGATCCATAGTACGGACCAATCAACGCTATGCATAGTACCGTGGCCTCACTCATAATTGAATGATAAATTGACATTTCTTGTTCTATAGTTGGTAGCATCCAAACAAAACTGATTCTGCAGAAGAGCCATGATAGGAGAAGTAAAAGAGTATATATTCTCAAAATTACACACCTTGTCAAAACCATCTAAATCAGTTGTGCCCAAGATTGTTCTGTTTTCCATCATTGTCGTATTCAACCAACTGCACAAAAACTAAAACATAAGCATTTCTTTACAAAGTATGATGACAGTTATCTTTCACAAATTTGGTTCAATTAATAACAACCATTATGTGGTTTCCACAAGGATGATTAAAATTACACAGAATTAGTTTACTATAGGCATAGTTCCTCGGAAGATAACACTGGGTTGTGCTTCCTTAGTTTTAGTCTGATACATTTGGTGCTGGTAGGAGGATTGGAGGTCTGTACCAGGAACCAGTACAGTAACCAGTACCAGTAACCACTAGAGTAAATGTGGCTCAAGTATTGCAGGAAGTTGGCTGTGATATCATATCGATTCGGTTGAATATCTTGAAACGAGACATGGACCAACATATTTTCAGGTAAGGTTTTTCTGATTGAAATGGTGTTTTTTTTTTTTATTAAATGGAAACGGGTAATGAAGTTGACTAGTAATTTTGAATTAAAATTAAATTTACTGTAGGTGCTTGAAACTGTTGCAGTTAATGTAATAGCACTATTAAAGTGCATGGCTTGAACAAAAATTTATTTGTAGTGGTATTGTTTTCAGAAATAAGAAAGATCATAATTTGGCGACATATTATACCAGTACCATGAAAAGTCCAAAACAAAGAAAATAGTTAAATAATGACACAGTCAACTTAAGAACACAGCTTGTCATGAATTTGTACAGAGTACAGACATTTACCATTAAGATATCTGTTTTGTTGTATGCTTCTCTAAATAAAGCTATTTACTAACAAAAGAAATCACACCAAAATATATATCACATACAATGATATTAATTTCTGAGGTTAATATTTCAAGCAATTTGATCCTGGAGAATCACATTTTTTTACCAACAATATCATACAAGTATTAGAATTTTTTATAACAACAGAAGTAACAGAAACTTTTTAAAGGAGTCCAAGTACTTACCAGTAGAAATCTCCTTGACGGTCATGAAACTGAACTTTGAAATCACCTGCCACTTCAGCTAGACCTGGCTCTCCAGGTAAAGCAAACACCATGATCCCCTTTTTAGGTGCACTAAACCAAAAATCCTCTGGCTAAAAATATAACATAAAGATAAATTAGTTTTAAGTTTCGACTTCTAACGAAAGATAACTAAAAGCTCTTAGCCTCTTAGTTACAAAATAAAGCAGATTTAAATAAGATGCATACCATGAGATCTTTCGTCCTAGGATGTTTCTTCGTAGAGAAAAGAACCCCTGTCCGATCAAATAAACGATATCTTTTTTATACAGAAAAGAAATAAAACATAGAATTGAGAAGGGAGAGGAGAAATGGCTAGGGACTGCCAATACCATTATGATTTGAGATAGTGATAGAAGGCCTTATCCAGTATGGACATTTATGAAGACGAAAACCTCTAAGCATGCACCTGAAAGGTAATGTATGATCAAATCATAAACCAATCAAATCTTTACAAAAGGCAATAAAAACTTATGATCATCATGGAAAATTGAGAAGGAAGATTTTTTTTTTTTTTTTACCGGCGGCTGGATGGGTTTTCACCATTGAAGTAGGTCAAAATGCGCTCAAAATACTTCACATATCTCTATGAAAAATAAAGATACAAAAAGGGACACTTCAATAGGGTTATTCTGGGTCTTTCATTGTGGTAAGAAGAAGCAAATGAGCTGAGAAAAAGACACTAACAATCTGACTTGGTAGAACAAGGCCTTTGCCATCAATACACCTTTTCTGATTGTAGTATTCCATTGCCTCCTCAGCAGTAGGGAAGAACTACATTTACATAAATTACAAGTATATTTCATCTGGTAATCAAAATAGCGATCACTTCATGTGCATCTATACAATAAGAATATTATTTGATGTTCATCAGTATACCCTTCTATCTATAGCCAAATTATCTGGCAACCTTCACAATTCATTCGTACTTCACAAATGAAGAAGATGATACAAATAATGCAAAACACCAAAACTTCCAGATACTAATCAGTAGAAATTTCCTTAATATCTGAGGAAAATGAAAAGGTTGCATGCTCAAAAGAAGCATCAAATATGGCCTTACAGCAAGGGAACGTATCTCGTGTACCATTGGAAAACAAGCGATGTATCTGAATGACCAATTTTTCCTTGGAAGTTGCTATTTGGACATTTCTTTCTAAGGTTATAATTGGCTGAAAAGCTTTGGGATAGTTTGAATTTCTTATGCTCTTAATACCATAGAAGATAGTACTCAAATTGTGGAAATGTATATCAAATTCTTCCAATCAATATAGTCTAAATAGCTAATATGAACATGCTTTAATATTACTTAAATTTACCTTCAAGTAGAGAAGAAGACTAGAGATCATGAGGCCTGTCCGTGCCATACCAGCTTTGCAGTGAACAACAACAACATTTTCAATATCCTCTTTCAGCCATGAGTAGGCACTATGACAAAATGATATAACAAGTTGGATTGGAGGGCAATTATGGTCATCAAATGGGAAACATGCTACCTGAGAAATAAAACAAAAACAGGATTACGGTCAATACACCAAAGTCAATTTAAAAATTAGCAGCAAGCCCCCAGTGTTATGATTGTTATCAAAATTTCAAAAGGCCTTTCTAGTATTTGCAAAAGTGTACCTAAACTTTTTTAGGTAATAAAAAGATACACTTAAGATTGACAACACCTGCCGTTTCAATGTAGAGGTGCAAGCGGGTTGGGTTGGGTCCAGGTACTAATATATTTGAACCCTTACTACAAAAGTGTTCAGTTCTAAATTTTGATCCTTCACTTTTTATTTTAAATCAGATTGGGTCCAATTTTGGATATTACGGCTAACAATGGTCCCTTCGCATCTAGTAGTTTGGGTCCGGGTAGATATTATTATCGGTTGAGTCCGGGTCAGTTCCGAACTTTGATCCATAACTTCTTATTTTAAATCGAGTTGGGTAATCAAGTAAAAGTAGCACTCTAGTTTCGAGTATGTCATAACTGAGGGATGATGGAAGAGTTACTTTCTTAGGATAAGATAAACTTCTATTATGAGATTCTTTGAGTAATATTGTGGAAGTCATGTCAAGTGATAGATTATATCTCGCGTACATTATGTTGTTGACAAGATCAATAATATATTGCTTCAACATGTCTTTAACTTTTCGCATTGGGTTATTCTTAAACCAATTGTTATCTAACAGGCCTTATACCGCTAAATGATAACCAATTGCAGGAAAAAAATTCTAGAATTTTTTAACAATATTGGGTATCGTCAGGAAATACTAGAAAAATAGTGGTTTTTTTTGCAATTATCAATAATTTGGAAACTTCATTGCAAAGCACATAAAATTAACATGATACTGAATAGTAGAAGAATGAAAAAATATGCTATTGCTCACCTTTCCCTCCAAAAGGGAGGCGTCATAAAGCCGTTCAGAGCAAAGATTATAGACCTTGTACTTACCCTGTAAAGAAGTCAAGAGAGACATATGACATAGTGATATATCAAGATTATGCAGTCACCTTTATTATGTGACAAACATGGAAAATTTCAATCCTAAACAAGAACTATAATAAGCTCAAGGATAGATCCAGAAAACCATTTAGAAGTAGGGCAAAGTTCAAAAGTAGAAAACTACCGTCAACATATTAATTGTACATAGAAACATTTAATTTCTACAACACAAAGTATATCTAAAGTTTAAGCATAGTTCTGCAAATTTTTCTTACTGACAAACTTATTTTAATGTTTTATTCGTAAATCAGGCATCGCAAAAGAAGAATTAAAACTATATTCTGAGCTAGGGTGGGGCACTTCCGACCCGAGGGCCTTTTTCTCTTCACCTGATAATTATTCAAATAAAGCAAAATTTGCACAAGAAAAAGTCAAGTCAACAAGACAACCTTCCCTGATGATTCCAAATAGTAATCACTAAAAAAATATGACAATCAGGAAATATTTTAAAATTAACTCATTCATAGTATATATTATGATAGCTGTTGCGTTGCTTTGTTACCTTCAAATGGATCCCAGAGACAAACAGAGGATGAAAGGTTCATTGCTAATCCAACAAAAATCATCAAAATCAATGGAAATGTGTAAACAAAGTTTAACAGAAATACCTTATGATGCATCTCAAAGAACTTTATAACTTCTTCCATGTGGTTGCGATAGAACCCCTGCATTTTTCACATCTCTTCCCGATCCATTAAAATGCACAATAGCAAAACCAATCCAATTAGAAGTTTCTTTTTAGTTCTCCATTACCTCAACATATCCAAAAAAGCCTGAGCTCATATCACCGGCAGGGAAACCCATTGCAATTATGTTTTCAGTTATATAAGTCATATCAAGATCAAAACCTCCTTCCTGCCATACAAATAACAAAGTCAATACATTAAACAAAATTTCCAACAGCTGCTTACCAAAATCTGAGATTCTAGTTTTGTATGTTTACTTCTTCTGAGTTAACATTTTTATTTTTATTTTGGATTCAGTTTCATACTTTCATTAGATTTTGTCCAAGTTTTTGAGCTTAAATCAGGTCGTAGACATTAATTTCCAGATAAAAATATATCAAAATCATTATATATATATAAGAGGTAGTCATCCAGGGATGCCCAACAAAATCATTGGGCCCGTCCGGCAAACCATTGAATAGAGGAAAAGTGGAATACAGAATAGACTTTAATTCCTCGCTATTTCGGCCGTGTTCGGTTGATGGTGGAAGAGGGGAATAGTAGAAGAGTATTGGTAGATGAGCCAATTTTATCTCTTTTCCATGGAATAGGGAATTGGCTCATAGAGGAATAGAGGAAGGACCAAAGTGTAAAAAGCAGGGGTTTGACTGCAAAAGTTAAAATCAATTCTACTTTTTCCAATTCCACAAATCCACTCACTTCTTTTCATGTTCGGCGGGAATAGAACCTTTAATCCCCTCTATTCCTCTTTTCCAGGCTTGCCGAACAAGCCCATTATAAATAGATTTTGTCCAAATCATGCGCCTTACTCATTTAGTCCAACAAAACCCCTCATTTTTTGTCATTTAGGTCAAGCTGCACAGCTTTACCAGGGAAATCCCTAAGGTGCCTGTACAGACCACTAATAAGATGGAATACCAGCTTACAGCCAACAATAGTAGTGCTCTAATGGAAACAATTGAAAATTTTGACTCAAATTTGAACAAAATATAAAATGACACAAGGAAACAAAATTCACAATCATAACCTGGTATCTTCTTTTGTTTTGAGAGACCATATGCCGTGCCTTAACCTGTACTGCTTTCACTGCATTTTTAGATGTGTCAACTATACCCTTTGTCAGAGTCCCAAAAACACCTCCATTTGGTGTACCAGAGCTTGTCCCTTCAGCACTGGCATCCTCCGTTTGCACCCCTTTCGGAGAGAGACGAAGACTGAGACTGCTGGTCAAACGAGAAAAGGTTGACTTTCCAGTGGGCGAATCCTGTGGGACAGTGGCCAGTGGCTGGGGGATCTTGAGATTCTTTGCCCATGAGAATATTCCAGGAGTTTCCTCTTGGGTTCTAGAAGGTCCTTCTTGCTTCTCGGGAGAGTGAACTGGAGGCGAGGTTGACGGTTGTTCAGTTTGTTGTTTTACTTCCTGTTGTGAGTTCTCCATGATAGATATGTAGTATTGGTCTGTTTGTTAAAAAAAGTACAGAGAGATAATAACAACAATAAAAAGTTGGTAAATTTAACCTGGATCAAGGATAAAAATTGATCCTTGACTCAAGCTGTAACACTACAACTCAGTTCCCTTTTATACAGGATTGCACACCCAAGCATGAATTTGTGCAATAAAGTTAAATCAACAGCAAAATTCAAACGAAGCACGGTCCCCCCTCTATCAAATTGGTTGTGAAGCACCTTACTTAAAATTAGGACCTTGTACAATATCAACCCATAGTCCGTTGTTGCTTCCATGGTTTGGAGAATCTATCTATCTATCTATCTATCTATCTCTCTATCGGCATCCCAGGATCCAATTATTTGCGTGATTTCCCAAACCGACTAGCCGCTTTTTGAGCTAAACAACGCTTAAATCAGAAGAGACTCACCTTGCGTCTGTTTGGTAGTGACCGATTGATTCTTCAGATTTTATTTTATTTTTTTTTACCGAGCAGGATGTGGTTTATGATCGGAAATCAGGAGAGAAATTTGGGATAGCGGAATAGTAGCTTCGCTGATCAAGATTTAAGAGGAAGAAGAACATGGATAGTGGATATGTTCGGGGCCGGGGAATTCAGATCGAATGGGAATGGCTACTCTACAATGAGATCTGCATCATCCGTCTTAATCTAGCACGAATCTTAAAGAGAACATCCTATAGTCCAAACAGGCTGCTGTGGGAAAAATGATTTGGGCTGTCGATTTAGAGTTTGTTGGGCTATAATTTTTTTTTCCCTGTTTTCAATTACTTGCAAATTTAAAATTTTGATGTAAATTAGTGGAATAAGCATCAGAGGTTAATGGAATATATAACAACGAATACTTATATAAATTTACTATAACTCATGTTTGATGTTGCACAAATAGATTACTTTATAATATCTAATGAACATTGAAAATTAGCACTTATCTTATCAATTTTTGGTACATTATAATTTATTTATATTTCGTCCATGCTGACGTGACCTAATTAAACAAATATATTAATTATTATTTAATGGATTCTATTATAATGCATTTTAGAGTACATTATATGTATTTAATAATAGTTTTAATTAATTTTGGGCACATATGTGATCCTAAATTATCCAAAACTAACCTATAAGCTCTCGTATACTTCGTTTCGTATATATTTCATATCTTTTTTTTTTATTTTTTGCATAACAATTCAAACTTTAAAAAGTACACAAAAAAATTAGTTTTTTTTTTTCCTAAAAGCAAAGATATATCCTATCAGAATGAAAAGGAAAAGAAGAGGAGAAAAAAATATTAAGAATTGAAGGTAAAACCAATGGTAAATTTGGCCAATTGAACAGCTTAACAAGGTAATACGAATTTTAATAGCAAATCGTACTCCTACAAAATTGAAAAAAAAAAAATAATATTACAAACTACAGTAGCAAACTAAGAAGAAAATACGTGACAAACAAGTTGTGATTTGATTATGTGATGTGATAAAAAAAAATTCATGTGACATAAATTAATTACTTTAAACTTTTTTTATATTTTGATTTAAATTGTTGAAAAATTAGAAGAAAAATATATATATAATAATAATATGTAAATTTCTAAAATAAGTAAATAACATTGTAAAAAAAAATTTAGGAAAAATCGTTGAACATTGAACATTATTTTAAAAATTTAAATTACAAACATTCATTAAAAAGGGAAACATAAATAGTCTATGCGTACCAAAAAAGCTAGATATTCTATGTTTCATACCGTGACATAATGTGACGTATAATTTTCATTCAAATACAATCACGTCACATAATCAACACACATAACGTGACGTAACATAATGTAACATTTCATAACGTGAATGATTACAGTGTAACAAATTTTCTTCTAGTAGCAACTATAGACGAAGTGAGAGATCAATTTATGAGAAATCAAATTAGACGAAGTGAGAGAGTAGGACAAATAGACTAACCTCTTCCTTGCTGCACGCGTTGTCAGTCATAAAACATAAAAACTCGACACGGGGCAGATTTCTCCCTTCAAACTTCCAGAATTAAATCAAACAAAATAAAACCCATCAACAAAACATAAATTTGCACCAAAAAAATATATCGCATCTCTAAACAATACTCAGAGGCGGATCCAATTTTTGTCAGAAGGATAAAAAAAATACTGAATCGGATTTAATTCATTAACTAATTGAGTACTCAATAAAAATAAATAAATACTTTGACTTATATTTTCTAATACCTTGACTTGTAATTTTTGATATTTTAATTTATAATTCTAATTACCAATCATAATTTAAGAAATTTATTTTGAATTTAATACTAAATTTAACCTGAATTACAAATCAAACATTCCGAGCGGGGCAAAAAAATTTCTAAAAAGAAACAAAATCGATCAGTACCAATAGATCACCACTAAAACTCAAAATCTAGGAAGAACAGCACCCCTTGATATACACTAAGTCCGCCCCTGATAAGGCCCACACCTTATCACATCTGCATGAATACAAACAATACAATTTGTGTGTCATTTCAAAGAAAAATTAGATGAAACCAATTTTATAGCTATTTTGAATCTTAAGTATTTATTTATAAAATTTTGAATTTGAAATATTTTCTAAGATTTTTTTTTTGAAAAAAAAACAAATAGCAGTATATTTTTTAAATTTGTTTGAATCTAAGTTTGAATGGGAAGGTTATGAGTTCGAAATCTAATTAAGATAAATTCTTTGTTGTAATGATAATGATATAAAATTTGAAGGCTTGACAATCATCTTTCTTTAAAAAAAAAATGAGTCACTCGAAATTACAAATTTGTATCTATCTAAAAAAATGATAAATTTTTTTCTAAACAAATTGTAAAAATTTGACTCCATATGAAGACATAAATTTATAACACATATTGACTATTTAAATTTAAAAATAAAGATATAAATTCACAGTACAAAACATCCTGCATATTACAAAACACTATAACGTGGCTCTGCATAGTTTCATATCATCTAACTTTAAAACGCACAAGATATTTGAACTGGGTCCACATTAATGAACATGATACACTCGTTTAAGGTTAAGATCGATTTGCTTAGCTATTAAACGATATATATTTTTCCATCGACTGTTAAGATTATTTAGGATCCTAAAAAGATATAGATAATTATTACTAGTATAAAAATGCTATTAATTTTTTCATATTTTGAACATCTTTTTGAAATGAGACCGAATTCTCTGTCCCAAAATCACTGTTGGTGAACCCCTAGTTCGAAAATTAATAGTAACTAACCCCACTCGACAGTAATTGAGAGATAGAATTTTATTGCACCCTAAGGGGTAGGTGATCTCCTTCCTTCTGAAATACATTCAAATTTTGAACCTCAATCATAATAGGAAAAAGATTTATTTCCCCATCGTTATCTCCCATTCATCCTACGTGGTTTCTCAATAACTGTCAAACTCAAGTTGTAATTAATTAATCTAACTTTCTCTATTTGCCATCTCTCTCTTTCTCCTTCATTTTTTTATGCCTTCCTCTTTCTCTCAATTCTCTTTCTTATTTGCTAGCAATAATCTCTCTTATCTCTCCTCCTTCAACTGCCACGTGTCCGATCTCTTTTTTGACCTTAGCTCTAATTTGTTCTTTGTACTGGCTCTAACTTCTAATCTAAACACAGAGGCTCGCTGACAGAGACAATGGATTGGAAAGAACATGTATCAGTTTAGCGCAAGTTCTAGTTTTTTGAGGAGAAGTTTGGTGGGAAGGCTGCGATCCTTGTCGAGATTACCAGTAGGATCGAGTGCTACTCCAGCAATAGAGACAAGATATCATTGCTTGCTACGATAGTATTGTCGGTCTCATTAATCGTAGCTTTAAACTTTCAAGCACATTTTAGGTGAAAATAAAAATTTTCACATGTACTAATATGTTAATCGTGATACAATAATTTTTTTTTATTTTGGAAAGCGTGACATAATAAATCAACCTAGAGGATAAGTATATTGTCAATCGAAATAACTTTGTGATTTGCAAGAGTAGTCGAAAGAATTTGGAGGCGTTGACATTCAGAAATATTCGAATTTGGAGAAGTCACTGTTCATAAAGAATAAGACAAAACTTTAAATTATTGGATAAAGTTGGTGCATGTACGATGTACAGTTTTAGTTTGAAAATATAATATGGTTTATACTAGACCATGTCCAAACCTGTTACTTACAAAACATGATTGTATTATTATTTAACTAATGTAAAGGTACAAACTGCGGTTGACAACAGTAGTTTGTTTTATTTATTTTTTATTTTGACTTAATAAAATAAAATATTTGATATTAATATTTTTCCGTTGGAATGTCATTATGTCAATAGCACTCTTTTATTTGTTTATTTAACTCATATTGTATCCATAAACACGGATAAAGATAAGATTTTTTTCGTTAACTTATCAGTCAGAGGTAAAGGTATCGATTTTTTTCATTATCTTACCCATTATTATATAAGATAATTTTTATAAATAAAAAATTATATATATAGGACTTGGCTACGGTGCTATGGGTTGCATAAAGGCCTCCTGTGCTACGGCTCAATATTTGAGTTTTCAAAATCCTAACGATCGATCCGAACCATTTATCTTGTTCTCCATATTAATGTGTTTGGAGACCAAATTTTACATTTTTGGGAAATTTTTTACTATTTTTTTAGATTTATTGAAAATAGTTGTTTTTCAGACAAATCTGGACCATAAAAAAACAGCGATATTCAATAAATCTAAAAAAATAGTAAACAATTTTCAAAAAATATAAAATTAGGTCTCCAAACACATATTAATATGGAGAACAAGATGAACGGTTCGGATCGACCGTTAGGATTTCGAAAATTCGAATATTGAGCCATAGTACGGAAGGCCTCTATGCAACTCATAACATATTAGCCAAATCCTACACACACACACACACACACACACACAGGATTTGGCTAATGTGTTATGAAAAGTCAAATATTGAGCCGTTGCACTGAGACTCTCTATGTTACGCGTAGCGTATTAGCAAGTTCCTATATATATAGAGAGAGAGAGAGATAGGCTAATATGCTTTCGGTAGCATATGGGCCGAAATACACACGGTTCAAATTTGAAATTTTAAAATTCAAAAAGTTAATTTGAACCGTTCATCTTGTTCTCCATATTATATGTGCTTGGAGACCAAATTTTACATTTTTCTGAATTTTTTTACTATTTATTAAGCCACTTTAAAAAATCGTTAATCCAACGATTTTACTGTTTTGTTAAGCCATCGTTGCAGCACATCCTTGGTGAAGATTGGGTGGAGAAATGGAAGACAAAATTGAATTGTTGCATATATAGGCTAAACCTAGCACGCACGCCAACTGGGGATGCAAACAAGTCAGTGTGTCGACCCAATAGGTAAACAGGTCAGTCCGCAAGCCCAATATACAAACGGATTGGAGATCCATTCGCAGATTCAAGACATGAATGTGGCAAAATCTTAAATTTGATTATTGGAATGGTATTTATTTAATTCTTTCCGAGGGTGGTAGAAAAAAAAAATTCGAGATGTTTACTCAATGCACAGCTTATTCTACTAATTTGAACCGATTTTTTTATTAAATATCCATAATTAAATAGAAAATTACAGAAATATTCACGGTTTCCGAATTTTTTTAAAAATACTAAAAAACCACTGAGAATTTTGACGGTCCATTTTATTTCTAAACCGATTCACGAACGATATGTTATAATATCATTATTTTTATTTGAACAGAGCCGAAATACTTTTGTGATTTGACATTCGGCCGATTTGTGATTTTTCTTATTTAAAGAAAAGATTTTATGATTTTTTTTCTATTAAAATATTAAAAATACTATTACATTTTTTTTAAAATAAAGTAGATTTAAAACTACATCCATATGTATCTTTCAATGAGACAGATAGTAAATATATATCAAAATTTAAAACTAATTCTTCCTTGAACGAATATGGAGCAAATAATATTTGAATACAGATTCAAATACAGATACCTCAGCTTTTCCCATACTCTGATTACGTAGCATCGTCATCCAACGCATAAATTAGTGATAACATTATATGAATCATTAAGCTCAAGTAAATACATACATGAATGAAATCTAAAGAAAAACAACAACCAATTTTTGACCAGTTTCTATCGCTACTTTTCCCTCACCCAACCGTTCAAATTCAAATAAAAGACAATTTCTGATGCCAAGTGTCTGAACGAGGGAAAGCAGCAGGCTTTCCTCACTATTTGGGTTCAAATTCAAATAAAATAATATTGTTGGTTTGATTTTTGAAGCTGAGGAGTCGTGTTGTTGATGAATCTTCGCCTTGCATCACGAAACCATCCATAAATTTGTCTCTTCATAGGCAAGCGAGAAACTGTAATTGAACAAAAATTTGCAAAGATGGAAAAACACTTGGTTATATCCTTCCAACTAATTCAAGGGTTCCCCGTTTGAGAAATCTAGTGATTATAGATCATTTTTAAAGGAACTACAAACAGTGAATGTTTCGGGCAAAGGGAAACAACTGAAAGATTATAAACAGATTATTATAATTACAAGAGCAAAAAAACAAAGACCATTTTCTCAGCGAAACAACAACATATATAAGAAAAAAATAAATAAAAAGTATGAAATTTGTACTAAAATCCAGGAGAACTTTTACAACTTCAATTTTCAAGATTGGTCGAGACAATACCTTATAAGCTCTAAACCATCACTTTATAGCTAAATGAAAAAGATACATTTTATCAAATGCGAGAGATAAAATACCAAGAGTGCCAACATTGAAACCTTCTTCTTCTTCTTTTTTTTTGTTAAAAACTATGACAGATCATAGAGATCGAAACCTCAAGAACAAAACACGTATCCAATGATAACAAAGGGTAAATTGAAGATTAAAAAATAGATAAAAATAAAATATAAATATAAAACACAAAAGAAGCAACGAATACAGATGTTATTTGTTTGTGTAAAGCTCGCGTGGCCATCATCGCTCGTCTCTTTGGATCGAGCTACGACCGCAAGCAGTCGTCATCACGAGCGTTCAACCACCGATCAATCGGCACACCGACGCTACACGGCGAGGAGCTACCGGCGAACCCAGCGGAGGGTCCGGACAGCTGTCTCGACGCTGCGTGGTGAGTCGCGATCAGGCGGCGATGCTCGCTCAGATAAGATCAAGTAGATGTAAGAAAGCCTAGGTTTCGGGAAAGAAGGGTTTTATAGAGAGGGGTTTGCGGTGTTGGGTTTAGGTTGGGCTATGGGATATAGCGGGTTTGGATTGGATCTTTGCTGGGCTGTGATCTATAGCCGGTTTTAAATGGGTTTGGGTTGGGCTTTGAGCTTTAGCGGGTTTGATTTATAGTCAATTTTGTTTCAAATTAGATATCAATTCCTGACACTTCTTGTTTCCTTTACCTATGGTCCATGGAGAATTGGCGCTATTGTCTATTGAACTTCTGAGACAAATTTATGTCATTTATTTCAAATTGACTCTGACGTGTCACGGGCAAAATGAATTGACAAAAAGTAAAATTGGATCATACATTACAAAACAGATTTTTATTTTCCTTTCTAATTTATTCGATTATTCTTGTGAATATGGAAAATCTAAAATTTGAATGAGATTCAGACAGGCATTCTACTGGTAGATCTATACCGGTGCAGCATCTGGTCATGATTTGCACCTTCATTTTCTTTTTATTCTTAATAAAAAAACCAAGCAATGTTTTTCCATTTATCCCAATTCTACGTTTGCAAAATTTGAGTCTGATTAAGACAAAGTGACGTTACCTGATGAAAGCATTGGACTTAATTAATTCTTATCTTATCATTTTATTTTTTATCCCCAGCTGGTCCAATTCTTATCCTCTTGGACCAAAAACAGCACGGATAAGACGGTATTTACATCCATTTAGACTTGACAAAAAAAAAACTGACAATTCAAATTTTACGGATAAAAGCGTTGTACAAGACATAAAACGCGTGAGAGAATGAGGACTCTAGATGGCCCCCCCTCTGTTTCGGTTTCAGGATATACCTAATATAGGCAGTTGTTATCGGTATAAATAACAGTGACTTAAATTAGTTCTAAAAACGTCAAATATTAGTAAAGCCCAAGACATAATCAAGATGAACACCAAGCTGAGCATTACCGTTGCATTTCTGCTCCTCAGTAATGTCCTTTGTATGACACAAGGTAATCTTTGTTCTGGGAATAATTGTACTGTTCTGATTTCATAATCATGTTATTTTGTAAGGATTTGGCCTACTAGGCGTCCTTGATTAGGTATCATGATTTAATCTCCAAGATGAACTTATATACATGGTACCAACCTTCAATAAAGAACTCATATATGGTACATTCTGTTGTCGGAAATATAATTCTGAAGAATTATAACCTTTTAGTGTGTTTCTGTCACTGTGTGTATCAATTTGTATTTTTAATGCAATTACTTGTATATATGAAATAATCCATATTTCATAACAAGCTTTACTCGGCCTTTTTCAAATAGTACAATTTATAACGAACTATTAATTTTAGTGTACAAACTATTAATTTTTAACGAACTTTAAAACTAATTTTTACCACACACACTAGTGTACAATGATCGAAAACCAATATAACATATATAGAAGTACCAAACAAATCTTCTCTGGCGTCTCAATGCTTGAACAGATGCATGACATATAAGCTCATATTTTGCTATTTGTTTTGAGTTTATAGGTCAGGCGACAGCAGCACAGGGAGAGGAAAGTGGGAGTAAGATCTTCATCCCGGCACTTTGCATTCATGATTCATGTGGCGATGTTAATAATCCCCATGGCTGTTACTGCTGCGCGATACATAAAGGCAGACCTTGCTACCAGGATCAGAAAGAGTGCTGGTCGAAATGCCAGTAAAAATCTACTTCTTCGTTCAAGTCTCTGAAAAGTGAGGATGGCCATATTTATATATATTAATTATCATCAATTAGTAACGGATTTATTTGCGTGGTGGCTTCGATGCATGCATATTTAATTAGTATCAACCGTATAGTGTGGTTATTTTATAAGTGAGTTGTAAGCTAAAGTGTATGAGTCGATTGCTATTTGCTAATGAATTATGAAAGTGCTTATGAGTTCTTTAAGATGGACCAAAATAAATAGTTTAAATAAATAATGGCTTTAAAGGTTAACACACCTTGTCTTTCATATTCCACGGGCCTCCAAAGTATAAATAACGGGTCCATTTTTGGGCCACAAATTTACTCATTTGCTTTAATTGGAGGCCCGAGACATAGCTTTCAATTGACAGTTACAACTTACAACTCACAACTCAAGCAGATGTTTCAAAGCTCAATTGATCGATGCTTTAATTAGATTAACGCCAAATTAATTGAAATTTTGCTTTCGGTTATCACATCTATTGAATTCAAATTCAAGTTGATAATTTAACAGTCGGTTATCACATGGGTCATGACTCATGAAAGCATGGCATTCTTTTACATGAGAAAATAAACTTTTTATGGTGAAATATATCGAAATGATCCCTCCTTTTAGTCAAATTACTCTTACATTCTTGCGCGTCGACCAGAACAGATCCACTTTATGTTTATGTTCTAAAAAAATAGTTAACCGATTTTGATTAATTTTATTAATTAATTCTATGTACGAATTGATATTCAATAATTTGGATAAACACAAGAGTGGCACAATAATTTTGGTCGGATTGCTCATATCAAGCAATGTTTTTTTTTAATGAATAATTGTACTAATTTTCTCATCCATGTCTCCCTTTTTCCCTGCACTCTCTCTTATCAATATTAACTTCCTTGATAGTCTTTATTCCCTAATTTATTCTGCTAATAATTTTTATTTATCCCTGCATTAAACTATACTATCATTTAATAACAATCTCTGCATTAATTATATTTTTCTTTAATAACAATTTCCGCTAACATAAAATATTTATCCATGTAACATAAAGCATTTATGCATGTAAGATAAAGTACGTATCCATATAATATAAAGTATTTATCATTATGCTTGAGAAATATTTATTATTGATGTTTTACTAAAAGTTGCAACTATGTCTGTGAAGTATTTATCCATGTAACATAAAGTATTTATTCATGTAACATAAAATATTTATCATTATGCCGAAATTTTTAAATATACCATTTTAAGAAAATAAATAAACCAAAACGCCATCGGTGGCTGGAATTGTTAAAACTAGCATGGCCGCTTTAGCGCGAAGCGGGTAGGTTTCATGTGGCCGCTTTGGTGGGAATCGGGCACCTTATTGGGTCGGTTTTAGGCCCAGCGGGCTGGCCGCTTTGGGGGGTAGAGGGCTGGCCGCTGTGGGGCGTAGAGGGCACCTGGCTTGCACGCTGGCCAGCGGCCATGGTAATATATGTAGTGGCCGCTAGTTTGTTTTTCCCATCCAATCTCATTTGACATCATCCCTTCGAATCGGGTAATTTTCTTCTTCTTTCTAAATTTAAATTTTAGTTTACAGTAGAAGTAGGAGTAGGAGTAGGAGTAGGATTTAATATTTGAGGTTTGTGATTATTGACCAAAATTGTACCAAAATAATTATGGAATTGTACTAAAATTGATTATTGACCAAAATAATTATGAAATGGTATCAAAATTGATTATTGACCAAAATAATTATGAAATTGTATCAAAATTGATTATTGACCAAAATAATTATGGAATTGTACCAAAATAATTATGAAATGGTATCAAAATTGATTATTGACCAAAATAATTATGGAATTGTACCAAAATTGATTATTGACCAAAATAATTATGAAATGGTATTAAAATTGATTATTGACCAAAATAATTATGGAATTGTACCAAAATAATTATGAAATGGTATCAAAATTGATTATTGACCAAAATAATTATGGAATTGTACCAAAATTGATTATTGACCGAAATAATTATGAAATGGTATTAAAATTGATTATTGACCAAAATAATTATGGAATTATACCAAAATTGATTATTGACCAAAATATGAAAATACAGCATGGCATCTATAGGATCTGGACCGTCTTCTAGTAGGGATGTACCTTCTTCCAGTGGAGGTGCACCGGTTATACCCACTCCATATGAGATGTCATAGTATGTCGATGCGGCATTGACATCTGTGGTTCCCGGTATCTGGCACTGCACTGATCGGGTATTAGACTTTCTCTGGTACCCGAATGCGGAGCACCGTATCTTGGAGGCTGCCACTGGAGTAAGTTTTATATTAATAATAAAATTATAATTTTATTTCAAATTTTATTAATAATATTTTTTTTTAATTTAGGGACTAGATACAGTTACAGTACGCCACAACAAAATGTGGCTTAAGTACCAGAAGACCTATGCAGGGACGTTGCGTGCCATGGGATTGTACCAGCTATCCCAGATGGGCGAGGAGATTGCTGATCCGGGATTGTGCTCTGGGCTCATTGAGCGATGGCGTCCTGAGACCCACTCATTTCAGGCATGTCAATCTGGAAAGGGGGTTGGGACACTAGACTTGAGGAGGTTGACGCATTAGTCCGACTAGCACCTCGGATTAACCTTGCAAGGGGGTTAGGACGCTGGACTCGGTTAATCTCCACAAAGAGTTCAATTATCTTGTATCCACCCCCATAAAAACTAATTGTCTGGTTGTACAGTACCTGCCAGACTCTATCATTCTGAACAGGAAAAAGTTGGAACCAAGTTTGGCCTGAACCAGTGAGCATGCTAATTTTGGCCTGAATATCAAGGTCACATCGATCCTGATTCAATCCGAGGTTCTGAGAAATAATCGATTTCAGAACCAACAAATCAGTACCAGAGATTACCGGTATCACAGAAACAGGCCCGATACTGTAATAAACCCCATTAGGGCCTGTTAAAATCTCACCACCAGTGTAAATAGATACCATAACAGCCATTTGGTATGAGTATAAGAAAACCTAAAATTAAAAATTAATTAAATTAATTATAAATACTAAATTAAAAAAAAGATAGAAAATAAAAAATTTACGGTTCTGCTAAGAAGAACGGTGAAAATTTAAATGAATATCTCTCTCCTCTATAATACAACTCTGTATATATATATTATTTCAGGGTGCCCTCTACCCCAGGAAGCGGCCCAGCTCCAAGTGACCGCTTCCAGGGAAAGCGGCCATGCGAAATATAACATTTTCACGCCAAATTGGTGTTTTGGTTTATTTATTTTCTTAAAATGGTATTTTTAAAAAATTCGGATCATTATGTCTGAGAAGTATTTATTATTGATGTTTTACTGAAAGTTGAAATTATGTCTGAGAAGTATTTATCCATGTGACATAAAATATTTATCATTATGCTTGAGAAGTATTTATCATTGATGTTTTACTAAAAGTTATAGTTATATTTGAGAAGTATTTATCCATGTAACATAAAATATTTATCCATGTAGCATAAAGTATTTATCATTATGCTTGAGAAATATTTATCATTGATGTTTTACTAAAAGTTGCAGCTATGTCTGTGAAGTATTTATCCAAGTAACATAAAGTATTTATCCATGTAGCATAAAATATTTATCATTATGTCTGAGAAATATTTATCATTGGGTGAGGGGATTGTTTATTTAATGATCCCCAGTTGTGCGTGGACAATTAAAAAAAAAATTGTGCTGGGATAACTAACAAGTATTTATGAGGGAATTATTTATTTAATGGTCTCTAGTTGTGCGGGAACAATTCAAAAAAAAAAATTGTGCGAGGACAATTGATGGATTGATTTATTCAGTCGTAAATAGAGATCATTGCATAGAGATTAATACTTTGCAAATTCAAGATAAATACTTTGATGCTTTAAGTTAAATACTAACAGTTTATGTGGAGTATTAATGATTGAGCGATTCCTCTATGACTTTTTTAGCAGTTTGTGCGGGATCTTTTTACATGATTGAGACTGCGAAAATTATTATTAGGATCTTTTTAATATGCACCGTTGGCATTTTAAAGAATAAAATATTTGCTATATTTTGGAACTTGGATCAGATACTTTGCTAAATATTTAATTCATAACACTATTTTATTTATCCAAACTTAACCATATAATTATAATTATATAGTTTGGTATTACTATTACATACTAGAAGAAGTGAAGGACACATTCCCCGTCCCGGCAATTTGCTAATTGCTATACCCCGAAATTTTTATAAATACTCAAAAAAAATATCAAATTATGAAATCTACTCAGTTCTTGTATGGATTTCGAAAAATACCCCTTCTGGTTACTAAACAACCGGATATATTTCTTCTTTCCGGTTACTCAACTCCCGGATATCCAAAAAACTTCTGGTTATTTGATAAGCAGAAATGATAAACGGGTCCGGTTATTTAGTATGTTCGATTACCAGATTAGCAGAAAGGCATTTTTTTTATAAACAAATATGCATAGTGGGTCACAAATACTTCTTTCTTAAGAAAAATCTAAATTTTATTTTATATATAGAATATACATGATGGAAGATAATTTTTGAAATTTGATATTACAATTTGAGTGAGGCTAGGTAGGCGCGTAACAATCACAATATCTCTAATTACAATAATAATTAATTCAAACTGTTTAATGTGATATTCATAGAAAACAATGTACTTGAATACCAAATTTTATATTTTTTAGAATTTTTATTTTTCTAAATTGGTAAATAGAATACATGATCTAAAGATTTTCAATCCTCCAAAGTAGTGAATTTCTACCTACTTAAAAAAATAGTAAAAATATTTTAAAAATATAAAATTTGATTTTCAAGTATATTTTCATATGAAGATCATGTCGAGTAGTTCAAATCGACTATTTAGACTTTAAAAACAAAAATCCATAGCACATATTATTCCACAGTTTGCAGCGTACGGTAGCCATAAATTCTAACTATTATATTAATGATCCATTTCAATGTTATTGTTATTTTTTGTTAAAAAGACCCCTTCCATTGAAAAAATGAAACCACCAGTGTTTTAAAAATAGGCCGAATAGGTTGAATATTCGTATTCGGTTGGAATCCGAATAGAAAATGAGTATTCGGTCCAATATACGGTTTTGAATATTCGGCCGCATATTCGAATATTCAGTCGTATATTTGACTGCATATTCAAATATTCGGTCGTATATTTGGCCGCATATTCGAATATTCGGCCACATATTTAGTTGAATTGAGATTAATATATAAATATTTCAGTATTTCATTTAGTATGAGATGATAATAGATACTTTAATATTTCATCACCAGTTTAACATGTACAGTCAATCATAAATATTTTCTTTGTATACAAATTAATATTAATTTTTATTTTAAAATCCGCATATATAAATCCGAATAAAAATCCGTATATGCAGCCGCATACCGTATATGTTGTATGCGATGACTTTCCGAATACCGAATAGGAACCGATTATTAAACACTGAAAACCACTACATACAAAAATAGAATTTCACCTAACAAAATATTTTTAAAAAAAATCCAAGCAATAACCCAGTGGAAAAGTGATAAAAGGTATTTCATTAATGTTTTTTTTTTAATTATCAAAATGTGTTTCCTTTTAAAAGTGATAAAAAGGTATTTCATTAATGTTTTTTTTTATTATCAAAATGTGTTTCCTTTTACCAGACATCAGAATAAAAGTACGAATATATACATGTCTAACCCATGACCCCAATTTTGATAATACAATTTAATGCGCAACAACAAATATTGGATAACCGGACAATCTCAATATTTTCGGTTATTGAATAACCGGACATTTTTCCCATTTTCGAGAATTGAGTCACTGGAAAGAAATTGAAAATCCGGTTGTTTACTAAGTGTATTGGATATTTTTCGAAATGCTTTCAAAAAATGGATAAATTTCGTAATTTTATTTTATTTTTGGGTATTTATAAAAAATTCGGTGCTATACCTAGACGAGAGCAGTCCATGTGATCCAAGTTTAGTCAACAGTTAAATTTGAGAAAATGGTACGCACGAGGCGTCTCGCTAAACGGGCCAACGGACCAGATACTTCACGGCGCTCAATCGCTCATTTGCTTTGCTTTTTCTTTCTTCATTTCTTCTGAAAAAAACAAAGGAGCTTTCCAACTTCCCAACCATTATTCCAATTTTGCCCTTCAAAAGGATTCATTAAGTATTTTTAGTTATTATATTAAATTTATAAATTACTATCGAACTTCATTGTATAATTCAAATTATTTTTATTTTTACTTAATAGTTCCTATAAAAGTTCATGAAACTTTGCTAAAAGAAATTTGTAGTGCTCCAGAAAAATCTGGTAAGCAAATGCATTTGAAGATGCTGCCAATGGTTTAGGCATGCTGCTCCACAGCTCCAGCCCACACAATTTCAAACCATCCCCTCCACCACATCCATTTCTATGATATTAAATTAAATTGGGCTAACTTATTCCCTCTGATAAGTATAAGTATAATTAATTAAACTGACCAATGTCTCACATGGTTGTTTTGTTAATTAAGCTAAATGGTTGCTTCTGCTAAAAGTTTCTTGCACCAATCAATCAGTTGCTTCAAAAATAAATTATTTCATTAATTTGACACAATTCAACAGCTGTAAGAAGGGAAACGAAGACTTTCTGATATCAAACAAAGTCACAACAAAATCATTTACAATTTGAAAATAATAAATGTAAATTACGTAAATGACCCTTAAAATATCACTCGTTTATCATTTTTAATCATTTAAGCTTCAAAGGTATATTATGTTCCGATCGAAGAGAAAAATGATGACGGCTCCTAGCTTTAATATCAAATTGAAACATAACAGTGCTTTAGGATTATTATTTTTTAATTAATTAATTAATTAATATCATGAGATGAGACCCGCTGACGCTGTATTATCTGAACTCTGAAGTGGCTCATGGGCTCATGCTATCTTTTCGTAATTTTTATCCTTTAAATTTAAATAAAGCAGTTCCACAGTACAATAGTTCCTACTACTGCTGCTACTATTACTACTAGGGAGTAGGAAGTAGGGAGTAGGGAGTAGGGAGTAGGGGAATCATCACTAAACTGTTAAATTTCGTAACAAGTCGAGGTATGTGGGCCACCCCAAGATGACCGCTTATCCAAAATTCCAAACCAATCTTCTGCTCGGAAAACAGAAGCTCAAACAAAATTAATGCACAAAATAATAAAAACTAATCTGTTGTTGGAGACTTGAAGACTTGGAGTGCATCCAGGGAAAATTTGGGTTTCAAAACCACACCGTCCGATTAAAATCCTGATTAATTAAGCCGAATCAATTTTAAAAATACACAGAATAAATAAAGTGTGCGAGGTGAGAAGAATCCTTCCTTCCATTCATTATTTATTTCTTAAGAATTGTTATTCAACATATCCTCTTTAATGAAGTTCAAATTCTTAACTTTTTTATTTCTTAATTATTTGTTATTCAACATACTCCTTTTTTTTATCCTCAAATAAGTATGAATTTCATGTATAACCATTAAAATCACAAAATTATGTATTCCTTATCTAAAATTCGTAATATCTGTTTACCTCTCTCACTTTCAAAAAACTCCCGAATTTATCACATTTAGGGGTGCTAAAGAAGCTTGTGGATCACTTGTGACTCATATTTGACTCGCTCTCTAACAACTCGTTCGTTAGTGAACTGAGCTATTTAACGAGCCAGTTCATCACTAACTCGATTCAAAATTAATAAGTTGAGCTGGGGCCTAGCCCACTCGCAAGCTCGTGAGCCATCTTGGTCCGAGTATGAATTTGTGTGAATTTGATACGAATGAATTTATTTTGTGATATTCTATTGATTCTTCTCCAAACAGAAACCACCGATTTACAAATCTTATTAACCACAGAATTTAGTGAGCGGCGCCAAATCCTTCTATGGATTGCTTTTTTTGCCTCTTTTGCTGTCAAAGTGCCTATGATACCAGTTCATATTTAGTTACCAGAAGCCCATGTGGAGGCACCTATGACTGGATCCGTCATCTTGGTAGGAATTATTTATGTTTGTATGAATTTGAAAATTTAGTATTTTAGTATGTGTGAATTTAGTTACAAATTTAATTTATGGCAATTGACTTTCTAATATATTTGGACTTTTGGCCCATGATCTTTCACGAGTTGGCCCGGCTCGGTCGTTGCCAAAACAAGCGAGCTACGAATTACTTTTTTAGCTCGGATTCAAATGTTAGCTTGCTCATGAATCACTCGTTCCTAAAACGAGCGAGCCATGAGCTTGGTCTAGCTCGGAGCGAGCCAGCTCGTTACCAGCCCTAATCAAATTTATTGTCTTTTCTATTAAAACTCATTTTAAATTTATAAAGTTTCAATTACATTATATTAAACAAACAAAAATATGTATTTGTGTGAGAATTTTTTTTAGTCTTCTAATTGGTCGACTCTCAAGGACAAATATTTTATTTATCAGTGACATATACCTAGTGATATTTAGACATACACTTGAATACATGTTACAACTAAGAAAATAAATTTTTTTTTTTTAATAACAAGTAAAATAGGTACTTCATAAATTTAAATGAGTTATAAAATAGAAGATAATAGATGAAGTAAATTTGTGAGTATTTAAAATTTAGAGGGCTAAACATGATATTATGAATTTTAGAGAGAGAATACATAATTTGGTGATTTTTTTAAGGGCATACATCAAATTCCTCCTAAAATAGTGAAGGAGATTTCTAAATCTTCTGGAGTCAGAATTGAAAATCAAGGATTTGAAAAATACATGGAGAGACGGTTCGTTTGTCAATATCATGAATTGGTATAACATATTATTTCAATTGTCAATTGACTATGTTTATCCGAGTTATAACTTGGTAAAGGATGTTCTAAAAGATCTGCTTTAACTTGACTTGGTTAGGTTAGGTTAGGTTAGAATCAGCATTAGTCTACTTTATCTCATCACATAGTAAACAATTAACACTTTTCTTTGTTTGTCAGAATGTATCAACCTGCTCGTTGTCATAGAAAATAAAACTGGTTGTATTGAAAAATGCAACATGCTGTCCTTTGTTCATTTTCTCAGGAAAGTACAAAAGAATATTTTGAAAATAGCAAAAGTATAGAACAGGTAAAATTTACATGATGAAATAACATATTTCCCTAGTATAAGGCAATAAGATATCCAAAATGAGCGGCCATTTTTATTAATATTCCTAAAAAAAATAAAAATTTTAAATATGCCTCTGCCTCCAATTTTTTTTTATAGATGTCCTGACCACCTGGGTCCATGGCGGTCCAAAATACCCTGTGAGGCGCCACACCCTGGAGCGCCCCACAAGCCAAGTGGTGCCACACTCTGGGGCGCCTCATGTGTTTTTTTTTTATATTTTTTATTAGAGAAATCTTAGTATTTTGCTTTGAATAATTTTGTGAAAAAAAAGTTTTCTTATTTAGAGTGTATGCCAAAAAATAAAATATTTGATATATTTACGAAGTGATGTCATAAATTTTTATAACTTTAATTTTTTTTTTTTTGGTGAATTTTGATTTTATTTGTCATTTGAAAATCACAAGTCTAAATATAACACTAATTAAGGACTTGAGCTTTATTATGATTTTTATAATATATGCATAATATATACATATACACATATACATATACATCTACATCTACATACACATCTACATACACATACACATACACATGCACACATACACACATATACACATATACATATACATATACTAGTATTTTGATTTAAATAATTTTGTGAAGAAAATGCTTTCTTGTTTAGAGTGTATGCCAAAAAATAAAACATTTGGATATATTTATGAAGTGATGTCGTAAATTCATATAATATGTAATAATTTTTTTTTACGAAATTGATTTTCAGTGGTTCATATAAAAGTTATACAGATTCAATTAATTTTATGTATAAATATTTTCTTATAATTTTGAACGAAAATGATGCACGAACACTCAAGAAATTGGAAAAAGTAATGAAAAGATAAATTTGTTTCTGAGATCACACAGATTCTCAATTCTTTGATAAAACTCATACATAAAAACTAACTTCTACCAAAAGACATGACATATGTTTAAATACAAACCTCAAAACAGAAAATACATAAAAGATACATAAAAGACCCTAAAAAACTCTAAAATTATAAAGAAAGGTCCGAAAGTCCATGAAAGAAGACTCGGATCTCGAATCTGAGCCCGCGAATGGGTGAAACGAATCATGGATTCGTTTCAAATCTGATTTTGGGCTGTGGAGTTCCTGTCAAAATTTCAGCCCAATCCGATGGACGGATCAAAAGTTACGCCCATTTTCGTGAAGCATGCGCAGGACCATATTGCATCAGAAAATTATAGCTGAGAATTTTTATTTTTTATTATGTATGCATGTATATGTTGATGAATGTCATTTGAAGATGCAATATGTTGGAGATCTTTAACCAAGAGACATCATGTCACATGCATACTCTTTTTTTGATATATTGGATCTAATACGCCTTAGTTTGTATGAAATTTCGGTCCAAATTATATCATAACCAAGTATTTTGGCACTAAATTTTGGATCAAACCTTGATCACATGGTTACTAAGTGGTAAGGACATAACTTTTATACAAACATTGTATTGGATCCAGAGAGGTATATGTTATGTTTTATCACATGGGATTGCATGTGTACAAAAGACAATATGTATATATGTTGCATGAATTGTAATCTTCTACATTTTTTTGTTACTAACTAATATTAAATTATAATTGTATTATGAACCAAAGCAAAAGTGTATGTGTATGTGTATACTAATATTATTTGTTAGTTGGATATTACAAGTCTAAATATAACACTAATTAAGGACTTGACCTTTATTCAAAATAGTAGTTTAGAGCTACTAAAATAGTATATGTATATATGTAGCTTTGTATATGTATATGTATATATGTATATATGTATATGTGTATGTGTATATGCGTGTGTGTGTGTTTGTGTGTGTGTATGTATATGTG
Source organism: Carex pumila (assembly GCA_033356055.1). Classification (NCBI taxonomy): domain Eukaryota; kingdom Viridiplantae; phylum Streptophyta; class Magnoliopsida; order Poales; family Cyperaceae; genus Carex; species Carex pumila. Next base: position 17,458 of record JARJHM010000740.1, on the reverse strand, counting down.
TATATGTGTATATTACACATATATTATAAAAATCATAATAAAGACCAAGTCCTTAATTAATGTTATATTTAGACTTGTGATATCTAACTGACAAATAAAATCAAAGCTCACTGAAAAAAGAAAAAAGAAAAAAGAAAAAAAGAAAAAATCATAGTTATAAAGAGTTACGACATCACTTCATAAATATATCAAATGTTTTATTTTTTGGCATACACTATAAACAAGAAAACTTTTTCTTCACAAAATTATTTAAATTAAAATACTAGTATATGTATATGTGTATATGTGTATATGTGTATATTATACATATATTATAAAAACCATAATAAATGCCAAGTCCTTAATTAGTGTTATATTTAGACTTGTGATATCCAAATGACAAATAAAATCAAAGTTCAACAAAAAAATAAAATAAAAAAAATTAAAGTTATAAAAATTTATGACATCACTTCGTAAATATATCAAATATTTTATTTTTTGGCATACACTCTAAATAAGAAAACTTTTTTTTTCACAAAATTTTTCAAATCAAAATACTAAGATTTCTTTAAAAAAAAAAATGTGGCGCCTCACAGGATATTTTGGGCCATCTTGGGCGCAGGCGGTCAGGGCATCTATAAAAAAAAATTAGGGGTGGGGACATATTTAAATTTTTTATTTTTTTAGTGATATTAATAAAAAAGGCCGCAAAATGAGGTATTGGTTGAGCTAGTAAAAAAATACATTGTGAAAAAAAGGAAAAAAGAAAAAATGCATTACCAGGAAAACCAATAAAAATACAATGTGATACATAGTATATTTATTAATAATTGACATAATGTCAAACCATCTTTTTGTCCCTACATTAGCCATAATTTCAATTGTAGGTTCCATTTAATATTGTAATACAACCCTGTAATTATCCCTAATTTGTAAGATTTATTTTAATAATATTTATAAAACAGGTACCTTATTAAATTATTAATAATCTTTACAAGAGAAATTATATAATTTCCATATGGCATGCTTATTTGCCATTAGGATTGCATCCTTTTTTGAAAAAATATAAAAAATAAAGATACAATTGTGCTTTTCGTCAAAAAAGGGCCGGAGTGCAAAAGTTTCGCAATTAAAAAAAAGTGAAGGGGAGAAAGTGGGAAATTAACGGGTTTATAAATCCAGATCCATTTGGGGGTTTGTGAAGGGATGCTTCTGAGCAATCAAATCAAACTCTGAAAGGGAACAGAAAAAAAAACAAAACAAAACAAAAACAGAGAGAACATAGGCCCGAAAGCGAGCGCAATCTAGAAGTGCGTTTCTTCTCTCCTTCTCCTTTTATTTTCATTCTTTTTTTTGGTTTTCTCATTTTCCAAGACTTTTCTCCATTTCCTCGGCCCTCGGGTTTGACCTGACTCACGAGGGCTGCACGTGCAATTCGTCAACCCCCATGGATATAACGCTTTGGATGCTTTCTCTTGTTTCATCTCTATAAAACAGTTGTCTTTCTTCTTCTCTTTTCTTTCCCTTGCTTCTCTGGTTAACTGGGATTTCGATTTGGGTTTCAATTGAATAGTTGATTTGGTGCATTCATAGAGTTTTAAGGTACTTTTTTTTAATGCATTTATTATCAAAATTGTTCTATTTTATGCTTTGAACTATAATAAATTGATTTGTTTTTTGAAAACTGTTTATGGGTACAGTTCGTTTTCTACGAATGACAGAACTCTTGGGGCAATGAAAATAGATAGTAAAGCTGATTTGAGTATTTAGAGGTAGATAGTTCAGTACCAGAAACCAGAGTGGCAATATTTTGGATACTTGTTTTAGTAAGATTTTTATTGGTTTTTAAAATAATATCAGACTTGGTTGTTTTCTTTGCTTTCTTCATTGTCATGCCTGATGTGTCTTGTTTTGTAAATTTTGGTTTCATTTTCCTTTGTACCAGTTCTTTCATGTTGGTGTATTCTAATAAGGCGATTTTATCCAATTTTGACTTCAATTTGTTTAAACCAGTTGTTGCTCTAATTAATGCAGGTGTGGTGTTTGTTCTACTCTATTGAGTGCTTCATATATATATTTTAGTTTGCAATTGGGAAAGATAGAAGGATATCTAACCTGTGAAATGGCATTAAAAGATGAAGCAAGAAAGAAGGTACATGCCTATTTTCCATATATCCAACCTGAAGTTTGAGTGTAATTTTATTTGATTTCATAATTTATTGTTGATTTTGATAATGCAGTTTGCTCTTTCAAAAGTTTTTGGGAAGAAAGAGAAAAATGCTGCAAGGAAAAGCGATGACTCAATCTTATCTTCTGGTTGGTTCTTAATTCCTTGTTTGATTCTCCACCTTTTATTGAATTAATTGGTTGTTTAATCTTCTGGTCGGTAGTCTCCAGTGGTGCCATTTTAATTGTATATTCTATAGAAATAATCAAGTTAAAACAAACGAATATATTAACTTGCAATTTTCTGATACTTAATTTCCATTGACAGCTTATTTTGGAGGGAGCCCACTTCATTCCCCCTTTTCTTCTCCCAGGATTTTCAAAAGCTTAACTGGTAATATTTGAATTTTTTTTTTAATATTATCAACTTTATTTAGTTTTTAATTTATTTTCTTATCCCCTGTGTGAAGTAAAAAATTAATTTTATTTCCATCAATATATGCTAATCAGATGGTAATATATTTAGCGACTTCGGCTCTCCGAAGCAGGACTCTGTACATACCGAGGCTTTTAGGTACTTTCATGTGAAACTTTCTAATTGACAAATTTTACTTTAGGTACTTCTCTGTATGAATTTCTTTCTTCTTCTACAGGATATTTGTCGCAACTTGGAATGTAGGTGGAAACCCTCCCCATCCGGGTTTGGACCTTAATGATTTTCTCCCTTCAGATGACCACTCTGATATATATGTCTTGGGGTATATAATATTGCACTACTAATATTTTTATTTAATCATTTTTTTTTTTGTCATTTTTAGTCTCCCTTTGGTTGTGCATAAAAAGCTCTTAGAATAAAGAACTGAATATTACGATATTTAATCAATAAGTGGTGATCTTATTCATTGTTGATTCAATTAGTTCATGTTAATTTTTGTAATATCAAGTTTTTCTCATATGCTATTGGTAATTATTATAAATAATAGGTTTCAAGAAATAGTTCCTCTAAATGCGGGAAGTGTCCTGGTAGAAGACAATGAGCCAGCCATGAAATGGCTTGCTTTAATAAACAAAGCACTAAACAGACCTTTAAACAACAATGATCCCTCCATTTCGCCATACTACCACCATTCTCCATTTACAAAATCAAACTCCCCTCATTCGAGTCTAACCACACTACTCTCACTTGACCCTGGTTTAAACACCCCCAACTCAAGTATCTCTAGATCTTCTCTAAAAGAAGCAAAGCGAAGCTTTAATATATCACATGGTATACGGTTGAAATCGTGCAATTGCCCTGTGGGGATGGCTCACAGGACAAATAGACAAAATTGTTTCCTATGCAAAAAGCCAAATATGAGCGTGAGCGACTCGTCAGAGGAGGAAGGAGGAGATGAAGGTTCGACAAGTTTTACAGCCGATGATTTGGATTTCTCTAACACTTGGAACCATGAGAAGTATTGCCTTGTTGCAAGCAAGCAAATGGTGGGGATTTTTCTTTCAGTTTGGGTGAGGAAGGAGTTGGTCCCACATGTCAGCCATGTCAGGCTTTCTTCAGTTGGCCGGGGGATCATGAATTATCTGGGTAACAAGGTACTGTACTTGATTTATTGCAACAGCTTTTATTTTTATTTATATTTATGAATCTGTCATGTAACATAGCTTATATATTTCCATTTTTGTTCAGGGATGTATATCAGTGAGTATGTCATTACACCAAACTAGTATCTGCTTTGTGTGTAGCCATCTGGCTTCAGGGGAAAAAGAAGGCGATGAATTGCGGAGAAATTTGGATGTCATTGAAATCTTGAAGCACACACAATTCAAGCGGATCTGTAAAAAATCCGGCCGTAGGATTCCTCGCAAAATTCTAGATCACGAGTAAGAATCAAAACACATTTTTTTTCAACTATTTACATCTAAGCCATTTTAATAGGAATTTCCAGGCTCTCCTGTACTTACACATGCTCCTATTACCACACAAGTGAAGAAATTGGAAACAAAGTTGAAAACCACATTTATTTTATTGTATTTTTATACTGAAATTTTAGTTTCTTGAATTGGTGTAGTCGGGTGATATGGTTAGGAGACTTGAACTACCGAATTTCCTTGAGCTACTCTGAGACGAAACAACTCCTTGAAGATAACAACTGGGATGTGCTTTTTGAAAATGATCAACTCAAGATTGAGAGAGAAGCCGGGCATGTGTTTAAGGGGTGGAATGAGGGAAAGATTTATTTTGCCCCCACATACAAATACTCAAACAACTCCGATGAATATTTGGGAGACATGGGTATATCCAAGAAGAAAAGAAGAACTCCAGCCTGGTAAGTTGACAAACAGCCAATCTTACCTGAATATTATTGAGATTATACCAATGTTAGGATCAAGGATATATTGTATTGGTTCAGGTAGCATTTTTGGATAAATTTTGGCATAATTTAACATCTAATAACCAATTGAGCTGACTCTGTAGGAGCCTAAGCTGCTAATAATTAAAAAAAAAAAGAAGAAGTTGATTTTAGATTACAAAACTTTTGATTCACTAGAAATTAAGTAATTTTTGACATGCCTCAGGTGTGATAGAATACTATGGCATGGTGACGGGATTGTGCAGTTATCATACTTCAGAGGGGAGTCCAGGTTTTCTGATCACCGGCCAGTTTGTGCTGCTTTCATTGTAGAGGTCGGAGTGCTCGATTCAAAATTTAAAAAGCATTTGTCTACTCCTAACATGAAAGTTGGAGCAGAGGAATTACTTTCATAGCAGCAGTTTCATTCGCTAACAAGGTACAATTCCCGCAATTACCACCATATTAAAAGCTTTACAGCATCTTAAAACAATATTTTGATAGTTTCAATGTATTTCTCTGGTATTAATAGGTAATAGTAATACGACGGGATGAAGACATACATGATTGAATGCCATTCCAAGGCATGCATGCCAATGTAACAATTCAAATGTACAGGATTCTTTACAAACAACAATTGGTAGAACAAAATTGTTTCTTGGTGCTATTTTTTTTTTTTTTTTTTTTTTTTAGAAATGGGATATCACACTAGACTTACAATTTTTTTTTTATTACACTGCATAGCTGGCACGAGGAAAAATATTGTATAGTGCTGACCATTTCTCCTAATTTGTAGTTTATTTTATTGTTTGGAACTTAGCTGCTTCACTATTATTAATTTTTTCAAAAGAAATTGAAAAAGTAGGAGCTAATGTAGAAGACCTGGTGTTTCCAAAATAATTGATTTACTTTTCTTTATATATAGTTGCTTTTATTGTTGTTGTTATTATTATTTTTCCGTCTTAATTCGCTCAAGCAATTATTAGTTGACAATGGTCCGAGGAGTGGCAAAAATGGCACAGCTGGCTCCGTGCCGTTCACAGTACGCAAGTGATCATTCGCGTATTTTGATTATCTTTTGAAACTTATGGCACGATACGGCACGTTATGTGAAAAATCTAATCAAGACATGGCATGGCATGTAGTCACGTATAATTAGAATCATTAGATATTGATTAAATGATAAATCTTGAATGAACTAACTTAAACTATGATTAAATAGTTACGTGAGGTACGTTTGGGTACAGTGTAAGTCACGTAGTGTAACTATTTGCGTACCGTGACTATCTCTTAATATTTTAGTCACGACACAACACGTAAAAAATTAACTTAATCACAACACGACACAACACGAGACTAAAATCACAGCGCCTTAGTTGGTCATGTTTTTCAAAAACTCCTTTTTGAACTACCGACGAAGTCCCTCTTTATTTAAAAAAAAAATGTTTTTTAAAGAATCAAAATCATGATGAAATTTTTTCCATGGCATGGAAAAAGCCACATCAAATCTGCGGGTTCTTTTTTTTTATGCTGTTCTTTGGCGCGGCACAACGCTGCACGGTTGACCCCACAATAATTTACTGTTTTCCTGAATCGCAGAGTTACTAATTAAAAATTATTTCCTGCATTGGCGAGAGGGGGTTGTCCTGAATTAATTTTTTTTGGTGGTTACTGAAAATGATAATATTAACATAATAAAACTTTTTATTAACACAACAACTTCATTTTTTTCACTTCTATAGGTGAATTTGTTCTTGCTTAAATTCTCTCTGGATTCCATATCTTTTCTAAAATGCACTTTTTATATTAATGATCATTAATTATTTATTTTATTTTCAAAAATAAAAGATATATTAAAATTTTATTTCGGATATTTCATTTTCAAATTTCAAAATCACAAATAGAAAATAAAAAGCCTTCTTTTTACTGACTTTTGGCAACTTAGTTGAATTGTAATATTAAATATTTCATTTTTTCCATCACAAATTTTATTTGTGCTTCAGACAATTATATTGTTGAGTTTCAGAAAAAAAAAAGAACAAAAGTCAGTAAAAAGAAACTTTATTAATTGAAAATAAACTTTGTACTAAAATAAAATATTACAAGCAAAAATAGTTGTTCGATGGAATGATTTTTACATTTCTTAATTTATTATTTTTTGTTCTTTAAAAATGAAAGGTTTTAGGGGGGAGTGTTAGCAATAGAAATAAAGCCATATTAATATGAAAAAATAAATATGTATTTTATTGGTTGGCTATCCACAATTTGTTTCTTCCATAATTTTTTTATCTTTATCTCCTCACATATTTGGTTCATTAAAATAAACGTGTTTTTTTTATGTGAATTCTTATTTTGATTGAAATTAATCTTTTCATCTCTGATATTATTTTATTATTGATCTTGATTTCTAGAGACAAAATACAAATTCATTGTTAAATTACATAACAATATAATATATGATCATTTTAAAATAGAAAGTGAAATTTAGTTTTATATTTCTTATGCCAACTAAATATATTCAAACAAAAGAGAACCACCGAAATACATATTTAATGAAAGTTAAAATCATTGATGTACACCATAGACACCAATGGATCTAAAGATGATTAGAGATAAGTAAGTGTCTATTTTTGAATAATTTGAAATTTGTTTTAGAATCAATGGTACTTGATATTTGTGTCTATCTTTAGATGAAAATAAGGTCTACTTCTGTATTTAATTCACGTCTCAGTAGAAGAAAATTGTGTGGAAAAGAAAATCAATTTTAGACTGATTCGCATAAAGGAAAGAAAGAAAGAAAGACGCGATCTGATTTGCTACTCCACTCAAGATAATTGTTGATTTGCCATGAAAAAAATGAGTTTCGCTACTAGAGATCTAAATATGTACTGTACCATGACTAGTCACACCGTGGCTTGGTTCACGTGTCGTGCCGTGTTGTGACTAAATTTGAAAAGATGGTCATGGCACGTGAATGGTTATAAAGATAGCGATGCCATGTTCAAACGTGAATGATCTCTATTTAGGAAATAATAAATCAATCCATTAGTTGTCCCCGTACAAAATTTCCTTTTTTTTGAATCATCCCCGCACAACTGGGGACAATTAAATAAACAATTTTCTCATAAATACTTTCCATTTATCTCCGCACAAATTTTTCTTTTTTTTCTGGATTGTCCCCGCAAAACTGGGGATCATTAAATAAACTATCCTCTCATCCAATGATAAATACTTCTCAGACATAAGGATAAATACTTTATGATACATTGATAAATACTTTATGTTACATGGATAAAAACTTATCAGACATAATTGCAATTTTCAGTATAATATCAATGATAAATACTTCTCAGATATAAGGATAAATACTTTATGATACATTGATAAATACTATATGTTACATGGATAAATACTTATCAGACATAATTGCAACTTTCAGTAAAAAATATCAATTATAAATATTTCTCAGACATAATGATAAATACTTTATGTTACATGAATAAATACTTCTCAGACATAATTGCAACTTATAGTAAAACATCTGTGACAATGATAAATACTTCCCATATATAATTGTAAATACTTGTCAGAACAATGATAAATACTTTCTTGAACTTGTCAGTAAGTAATGTTTAATCAAATCAAAATATTATTATGTCAGGGTTAATGATAAATACTTCTCAGACATAAGGATAAATACTTGTCAGAACAATGATAAATACTTTCTTGAACATCAATAAACAAACAAATATTTATTAGTGGGAATTATTATTAAATGATAGTATAATTAATGCGGGAATTGTTATTAGAGGACAGTATAATTAATGCGGGGATTGTTATTAAAGGACATAAATTAATGCGGAAATAAAAGGAAGTTAAGGGAGTTAATTTGAAGAGAGAGAGCGCGAGGTTAAATGGGGGGACGGGGGGGAGGGGATCAATATAATTATTCTATTTTAAAATCTTTGCGTATCCCCCGCATAAACTCAAAAGGGAATCTTTTGAGTTAATGAATCTCAACCGTTGTATTTTAAATGGAGCCAATTTGGTTCTTGCTTATGATATAGAGGGACCTTTAATATTAGTGCGGATTTAGTATGCACGAATCGTAAAATAAATCGGATGGTCAAAATTCATTTACTCAAAAATTCTCTTTTGAGTTAATGCAGAGGATACAAATTCGTTTTTTATGGTCTCTAATAAATGGAATTTACTGTTGCAAAGGAGTTCCCTTTTCTACTTTACACCAGTCGACGAGGTCCATATAGCAGAATCAAAATAGTTCGTATCGAGTCGTGTCAAATTCTATTCGGATTCCACATCACTCAAGCTAAGATCTATGATATATCAGAAAAAACACTTGGTAAAATTTGGATAAATCAGCACTTGGTGAGGAGCTTGATCCTCAACTCAACTTACATATATATTTTGCTCTTGTTCAGAAATTTATTTGACTATCGGTCCAGGTAAATTATGTTGGGAAAATTGATTATTTGTCACTTTAAAATCTTAAAATTTGAGAAATGTCATTCCGAAATTAGAAATCATCTTAATGTCACTTTAAACTTAGTTAATTTTTAATTTTGCTACTCTAAATAATTAATGACTAAAATATCCTCCCATGAGTTCTTTCTCTCTGTCCGACTGCAATTTTAATGTGGCGTCAGCATAAATTGGCATATTGCAACAGATTAGAATTACACTTTTTAATTAGGGCTAGATCAATTTTGCCGATTGGTTTGCAACAATTGTAATGGATGATGCTTATGATGGTTATGAGAAGATGTATTCATTTAATGGCAGTAAAGTCGGGAATAACACCATTTTCACGCAAGGGTTAGAGGGTCTGAATTATCTGGCCAAGATGAGTAATGGATCAACCAGCTCGGATCTAATGGTCCCTGGCAAACAACAAACAGTGGTCTCGTTCACCAAGAAGACAACTCCTGGGATCAATGTTGTCAATGGAGGTGGGTTCCCAAGTAAGGTTTACTTTAATGGGGATGAGTGCTCTTTGCCGATGGAGAGAAAGAGTTCATGGAAGAATATTTTAATAATTAATTATTTGAAGTGATAAAATTAAAAATTAACTAAATTTAGAGTGACATTATGATAATTTTTAATTTCCGAGTGATATTTTTAAAATTTTAAAATTTTGAAGTGACAAATAACTAATTTTTGAGCAAGGAGGACAAGTGTCCTATCAGCTATGTGGCTGTGCCAAAAAAGTTAGCGTTAACAAAATTAAATAAATTAACTAAATTGAAGGGCCTCTAGCAAGAATCCATATCCTCTCAGTGTCAGCTCTCAGGTGCGTAAGATACCCCTAGTCCTAGTCCTAGTCCTAGTCCTAGTCGAACGAACAGGGTCCGCTTTGAGATCATGCCAGATTGAAACAGACGATTCAGATGTCATTCTATAGCAATTAGGTATTGCACTGGATCTGAAATTCTGAATTGCTCTACCAGCGTTTACAACAATTAATCTAGAGCGGTCCTGGCCTCCCCTTCTAAAATCTAAAAGAGAGTCGAGAGAATAAAAAAACGAAGAAAAGGTTCTAACTTCCAACTTGCATTAATTGATGATACTAAATTAGAGTATAAACGGAAAGGTCAGCCCGGTTTTGGTGTAACTCAATGGGCCCCACGAAACATATATGTTGGAGAGAATTAAGCCTCTTGCTCGTTTACTGTTTGATTATTTGGAGTTGTAGGGGAATGAATATATGATATGATTATGACACCCCAACCCAAAATAAGGATTGGATTTGACGAACTTGAAAGCAATACTTTACATCAATCAGTACATGACTGATGACTCCACCACCACAATTAATTACCATAGCATCGAATAACGCGTTAATTTTATTTGCATGCAAGTCTTGGTCTTGCTACTTGACCCAAACTTGATTAGCGTACCACTCAATAGTCAATAGTCAATAGTCAATAGTCAATACTACCGCGTCCGCGTTGATTAAAGGTCGATAGTGGATAGTGTAACTTAGCTTTAATTATGATCCGACTAAGTTGTTTTCCTCATAGACAGGCCAGGCCAGGCCAGGCGTTTTTGGGCCGACCATAAATTATTTACAGTTTTATATGCATATTTCTTAACCCCCAACACTAGAGAGAATTGTGGAGTAACCAGATTCATCAAAAATACCATATCACCTCAATTGAAAGGGAAAGATTCCATTCAAAGTAACCAGATTCATCAAAAATACTGAACAAAGATGTTCATCTTCATACAAAAAAGGGCCCCATAAACGAGTCTGGCCCCAAATCACTATTACCATTTGCGAATTGATTTGGCTCTGCTGATGCTGGTAGGGTTTGCTCCTCATGCGATGCACTCTCTGATACTTGTGGAATGCTAATGTTTGGTTGGCTCGGAGCAAGAGGACCGTCAGGTGGTCCAGTCATCCCAATGACATGTTCAAAAACTGTTGTTTGGTCACACCATTTGCGCAAACTTTCTGATGATCCTGACAACACTTTATTATCATGGAGAACTATGCCATATACATACCCCTGCGTATTTGCTTCTTCCATGCCCTTCTTGAAGCACTTTTTGATCTAGTCGTGATGATTTGATGCTCTAGCTCCATCTGAAGTTACTTTCCATGGGTCAGGTCTTCAGCTTTTCTCTTTCTCGTGCCTTCAGTTCCCTCTTCCATGTGCTGTTCAGATGATTTGTTGAACATCTCCTGGTAGAATGCCAGCCGCGCGCCTCCGTATTTTCTCCTCCATCTCTAATTCTTCACGGGGCATTGATTCATCAGAGCTAAAATCAGTGTCGTCATTGTCCCAGTTGATATCTATTGGCTAGGTCTGAAGAATCTTCCTCTGGTAGGAGGGTTGAAGGTCTGGCTGCTGATGGAACAGTCTCATGAAATTCTGCCAGAAGAGTAGAAGGTGCAGCTGCTGATTGTGATTTTCTGGTTGGAGAGTCGAAGGACCAGCCACTGGGGGAACAGGCTCATGATCATGATCATGATCATGATCGAGAGCAGGTGCATTGGTTGGGCTCTGTGAGCTCTGCCCAGGCAAAAGAACGCTCTTACCGTTGTCCATACTCCATACCTGAAAGAGTATTGCATGCATATGTGTACTTGTTAGAGTATCTCCAACGGTGAAAGCCTTTGCAATTTCAAATAGCAAAATTGTAATTGCAATTAATTTTATTTTCACCGACTCTACATCCATAAAATTAGATCTAATTTCATTTTGACTGCCACATCAGCGATTTCTTTTTTTGGTTGACCTTTTCATTTCTTCTCCATGCGTTTCCGTCCCTTTTCTTCTTCAGTTCCTTTTTCTTCTCCTTTCTCCGCCTAACCACTTCAGATAACAATTCTCTCTCCCTCTCTTCTCTCCACGATGAACTGCACAGGCCCCCCTCTCTCTCCATACATTCTTCAGTGGAGAGACTAATTCCTAGTACCAGTGCAAGCTGCCCGTAAAATCAGTGAATAAGCCATTCATCGCAATATTTCGTATCCAAGGCAACCAATCTTCAGAATCAACAATAGAAAAGTAAGGAGACTAAATAATTAAATAATATTGAAAAATCTAAAATAAAAAGTTTGATATATCTCATTACTATAAGATCAATAGAAAATCAACATTAACCCCAACTTGTTATGAAGCTCAAATACACACTAAGAAATTCAAAAGGAATTATAATGATGATAACGAGAAGGGGGAGAAACAACATAACAAACCAGACTGACATAGTAGTCCTTTCTGAATACCTAAATCCAAAGCTTGGGGAGAGATACCAGAGCTTTGTGCAACAACTCCATTATGATCTTTTGCAATTTTGTAGGTGACTAAATTAATCCAAAACAGAGACTCCACATTGACAAGAAAAAAAAAATGAAAAAAAAAATAATTACATCTAAATAAGAAGCATTTCATGATTAGTGTGTATTTTGGCACCATTCCAACTTGAGTGGAGATCATTACAGTGGACAAAACTGAGGCCAAGTACAAAATGGTAGAGACCCATGACAAACTTGGCAAGAACAAAATTGAGGCTCGACTCACCCGTGGCCTCAACGAAAGCCTGCAAATTGAAACCCACCACTCCAATTTGGCTTCAGATGGATCAAGGGGAAACCAATGACCAAGCAACCTTCTGACAGCTATTGCTTTTCTGATGTGCTTTCATCTGACAGTCTTAAACATCTTGACCTTGTCTTCTTCTGCAGGTCCACCTGTCAGGTCATGTATATCAATATAAATAAAAGTATATTGGCATACTACCAGAAGGGAGGTATTATTACAGTGGCCGTCAGGTCATTCACGGTAAAATACAGGAGCAAGGACTACAAGGAATGTACCAAATTGTGTACTAATAATACATTGAGAAGCTCGTTTGTGTTTTGTTTTCTTCCTTCTGTTACAATGTCTTATGTTTGAATTCAGTAAAGAGACTGAATTTTGGTAAAAAAAAAGGAGCTGTTCTTGTATGCTGATACCAGCATGTACTAGACATTATCCACCACTACTGTCACAAAGTCTCAGTGAAATGTTCAAAAGTAATAATTTCAGGGGGCAAACTAGACTATCTGACAATGTCTGAACTTGTAATTGTAATTGCAATTATAATTGTAGAATATTTCATTAAAAATAAAAAATAATTTACCAAGCACCCAAACAATCTCTGTTGTACTTCCACCGTCGTCAGAAACAGGTAACACATGTGCAACTAGAGTTTTTACATTTTCCAATTCTTCTACCATAAATGTTGTTCTACCTGATTAAAACCCCAAAAATTCAATACATCAGAAATTCACACACGTAGAAATTTGAACAACAAAAACACAAAAATCAAGTGTCCAAGGTCGAAACCAACTGGTCTCAGATTGAGCATCTCCAACGTTTCAAATATAAACTTTGAGACATGAAAATTTCCTAACCCATGAGTTGTTTAGTGCAACAACATGATTCATAATATTGAATTTGCAGAACTGATTTTTTTTCAAATAATAGATATCATTCCAAAATTAGAAAATGCAATCTCCAATTGCAATTACTGGGTATCACCTACTCCCTTTGACTCACAAAGAAAAAAAAAAAAACCTTCTCCGGATTCATCTAAAACCAGAGAGCAACATAGTTACATTATCTAAATTCCAAGATAAATCTCATAAAATAGTTTTGTACTAGCTGGCATATACCTGGTATACCAGTTCAAGAACATTTGAAAATGGTCAATGAAGAACTTAGTAGGTTTTGGTTCAGACATAAATTTGTCACCACCACTTATTGCAAATAGGGGCTCACTTTTTTTTATATGGATCGAGCAGCAATAGCATGCAAAGGAGGATCGACTATTCGAAACTGGATCCAAAACAAAGTGAACAAAAGTTTTGTTCCTTTTGGACACTGTTTGAAATAGAAAAATATTAAAAGGAGTAAGCTCAAATTACATTTAAAGATTTTTAAAATCAAAGAGTAATCGTGTAAAATAACAATGCATTAGTCTTTTTGTTCTCTAGTTGAACCTATAACACAGTTCATTCAAAACGAATGGATGAAGAAAAATAAACAATTACCTCCTCCAACAAAATTAGAAATCTCGCCTCATACAAATACAATGTTTTCTCCTCAGATGGAACTAGAACCTGAATTAACAACAAGGAATGTAAAGTGGTTATTTATATGAGAATCAGACGATACCATAATTAAGAAACCAACATATTCATTATATATTCAAATTTTTATACTTTGTGTAATTATTTGAACCAATTAAATTGGAATTAAAATGTTTTCACAAATTGGTCCAAACAAACATATAATTGATTATTGCCATAATTAAATTACCTCGTTCAACCCAAAAGGTAAGAGAGGAAGCTCCACCAAGGAGCTCGATTTGTAGTACAGTAGCTCCTAAATCGGTGGTGAGCTAAGGTGAAATTGAGGAAGTGGACAGATGCGCCTCCATTTGAAAGATGGTATTCCGGTTTTTGATGCAAGTGAAGAATGACTACAGAAGGAAGAGTCACTCCGTGTCTCATTGAAGAAAGCTTTATTCACGTAAAAGTTTGTGGAGAAAGGGAGGGGAAGAGCGCAGGCGGTGGCGGTGGCGACAATAGCTTCGTCTGGAAGAGGCTGTGAATCATTGCCAGCTATTACATATTATTACGTATTTCGCTGGAAGTTTTGAACTAATTATATTTAATTATCTTAAGTTATTTAAATAACTTTGTCCTACATGAGTCCAGAAATATATGACTTGTATATGTATCATGTATGTGATCGGTGATCCTAAGCAAATGAAAATAATAGAATTGCTAGATGCCTGATTAATCTTATTTATTTGGAAACGTGTCTACATTATATATTAGCTAAGTCAATTTCACTCTCTCTTTTTTTCCTTTTTTTTTCCTTTTTTGATGCAAGTATCAAAGCACGTTTTGTGCAAATGGCAAAGTACTAAGAAGAACAGGAAAAACAGTCAGATGGCTAGAAAGGATGACCAGTTCCAAGTATGTTGTATTGAATCATTTATGCTAAAGATATATGGCTTAAGGCGGTGGTCGTTGCATGGTGTCAGATCCTAGATCTGACAAGGTTAGAACAACGTGAATTGAACACGAACATAGAACAATTAATCAAACAATTTTATTGAAATTCAAAGGAAAATGGGATACATGGCACAAGGCCAAAACATAGCTAGAACACTCAAAATACTTGATAATAGTCTAATCTAACTGGTTATGCTTACTGCCTATTTATAAGCGAAACTTCTAAAAGAAGAACATATAAAATCTAATGAATGGATCTTGTTATTCACTGTCAGATTGACACATCAGCTCGGAACCGACCCGTTTATTCTCAACAGACTAAACTAAGTCCTAACTAACTCAATGCTGTCTACGTGTCCTTCCAAAGAGGCCCCACGCATTAGCGTCATATCCCTTTTAATGTTGTTGCCCGAGACACTGCCCCTCTTGCCCGCTCTTCCCTTCTTTTCATAACATCCTCCTGGATCAAAGACGACCCGTTTCGCCCTAATTCCACGCCAGGGACGTGACACATGGTTGGCTAATTTATTTGCAGTATTATATATTACTTATAAGCTAGCTAGCCATTATTGTTTCAACCTTGAAGTAGGAGACATTTCTAATTAATGTAATAATACTATTAAATATTAATTGTATGTAAATATAACCATTGCAGCAACAAAAAGTGAAAATGAAGAGAACAGAACAGAACCACAATGGGCATGAATGCCATAAATAAATAAATAACTTACATTTCTGATTGCCAAAATAAGGTTCGAAACAGAATTCCATACTTGGTTTTGCACATCTCAAGTTCCACCTTTCTGCTCCAGAAATGGTGGGTACAAAATTGTATGAACCTGATGGTCTTGAAACCCAATTCGAGGTGCATATCTTGTTTAGATTAATTATCTCGGCCAAGTTTCTCTACGATAATAGTTCCAGCTCTTTTAAATATATACTGCGAAGATGGATTGTTTCTCTACGATAACCTATGTGGGACTAAAAGAATAACGCACGAAGATATGGACCGGAGAAGCAATTTTACACTTTATTAATATTATGACTGTATGTAAAGGCAACTTGTCGCGCGCAATATTTGAAGCTCAAAATGTTTGTTATAGAAAGTATATATATAATCACACTTTCTAACACACACACACACACACACACACACACATATATATATTCTTGCAATCTTAATTAGCTTGTTAAATTAATATCTAAGCACCCAATACAACCTATATGTCGATTATCATACCTATAATTAATGATCATAAGCTAAATGTGAGCCTCCATTTGATGATCGATGAAATGATAGCTGTATAACACTAGAAATAAGTATCCCAATTTATCTTCTGCGTGGATTTGTGTTCAACATGGAATTAATTAATAAAAACACAGGGATCACTTGTGAATAATAGGAAATAGCACTAGTGGAAAATATGGAATCAGGATCGGTTATATACGCATATCAGTATCGGAATACAACCGATCATGATGAAGGCGATACTGATACTATCAGGATCGGTATCATATTTTTTAAAGAACCGATCAAAATAGTAACTATTAGGATCGGTTGTTTATTATAACCGATCTTAATAGCAGTTATCTGGATCGGTTTCTCTTAACGAACCGATCCTAATAGTTATATTCTGGATCGGTTTTTATTTAAAAACCGATCTTAAAAGTTTTTTTTTTAATTTTTTTTATTGGAATTATGATCTGAAAAAAAATATATATATTTTAGTATCGGTTTTTAAATAAAAACCGATCCTAAAAGTTTGAAAAAAAAAAAAACTTTTAGGATCGGTTTTTATTTAAAAACCGATCTTAAAAGTTTTTTTTTTTTTCAGATCATAATTCCAATAAAAAAAAAAACTTTTAAGATCGGTTTTTAAATAAAAACCGATCCTAAAAGTTTTTTTTTTTTTTTTTCAAACTTTTAGGATTGGTTTTTATTTAAAAATCGATCTTAAAAGTTTTTTTTTTTTTCAGATCATAATTCAAATAAAAAAAAAAACTTTTAAGATCGGTTTTTAAATAAAAACCGATCCTAAATTTTTTTTTTTTTCAAACTTTTAGGATCGGTTTTTATTTAAAAACCGATCTTAAAAGTTTTTTTTTTCCTGATATTTTATTGAAGCTAAAAAAAATATTTTTATTTATTTGACCAGCTTCCATATATATATTGCTGGCCAGCATCCTAAATTTTTTTTTTTTTGCACAGTAAGAAGCAATAATCAATTAAATATCATATACACATTCTAAATTAATTATCATACACATCTTAAACTATTACAAAAAATTCATGTACTTCATACAAAGTTTTGTGAAGCATTACATATTATAACAAGAAATTTAAATAAAAAAAAATTAATTAACAAACATACAAGTGACTAATTGGGCTATTTCTTCAATTAACACACATTTATGCAATATACACATTTAT